>CATOSE010000492.1:0-28855 GCA_951812265.1 Taphrorychus bicolor | reverse complement strand
ATCAGTGACGTGCCACTTTTTTTTCAAATAATGTAGATCGACGTGCTGGTAAGCGCGCCATTGGCGGAAATCCAAATAAATTTTTTTGCAATAAAAATATTGCGCCTTCCGTAGCAGTCAAAACTTAAAAATTTCAATAAAATATCTCTTACGCTTTCGGAATAATCAATACATATGCATTTTGAAATTCTAATTTTAACATTCGTAACTTCTTAACAAAGCTCGATAGGTACTACAATTGTATGACAGACTGCCCTTAAAATCGACCGAAGAATACGAGATTTCATTTTAGACCATCCATTATGATTCACCCCATCCATACTTACTCTGTCGAGTCCGTACCTGTAATTCAGTAGAAACAATTTGTAGATAATGCTGTCGATCCAAGGAATAAAAATAATAATCCGTCTACTTGTCCGCTAATTACAACGATTTAAAAAAAAATACTAACGAAATTTTCAAGAATATCTTGATTCCCTCTGCATAGGTTCTAATTCCTTAAAAACAAAAACTGATAAAAATGTCTAGAGATATTCATGTTGGCTATCTGCGACGGCATCACTCAATTTCCCTTTGCCTCTAGACAGGTTATTTTATTTAATATTGTTATTACAAGTCACGACTATCAACAATAATGGTACCCTGTTTTTTATGCTAGTTTACTAGAAAAAACTGCACTTATTTTAAAATTCATGAATATACTGCACTTAATTTAAAATGGAAAACAATATGTCAACAAATGAGGAAAAAACATTAAGATTGTTCACCATGTTTCCAAACTACGACGTTTTATAAATATCAGCAACAAAAACTTCACGGTTTAAAAGCAACATTTTCTGATGCTTTTAATTCGTGCTTTGCATTCAGCTTTGCTTATACTTTGCATACAGCTCGCTAGATACCTAATGTTTGGCAGTGTAGATTCGCTATGTTCTGATGTTCGGATGTTCGAGCTTATATCAGTAGTTCTTTATTTACCGAAATTAAAAAATGTTATCAATCATATAATATCCTGGGTTTTTTACCTTCCCTAACCATTTCATGATTTTGCTTCTTTATACTACACATACTGCCTATACGTACGGCGGGCTCAGTATTTTGAATGATTGATACTTAATTTTTGATTAATTTGGCAACGTTTTACAAATAATTTAGACATTTGTCAAATTTGTAACCTCATTTACTTGTCAAATTCACTCAATGTCATTGTTAAAAATTTATACAGGGGCAAAACATCTGTTTTTCATGGCACACCCCAGTCCATAATAATTTGAGAAGGCATATATGTTATAACATATGGGGCTCTCAAACCGGCCCAAAAAACTAAATTTTAAGATAAAAATCGTGCATTGCTGCCTTTAACAGGTAATATCTCGCTTCTATGAAGATTTATCAGAAAATGTATAAGAAGAGGTAAGGAAGAAAAAGAACAGAGCTACAAGTAGAGCCCATTTTCGAAGCTCTGTCTAGAACAGTAACTGAGCACGGGTGGCCCAAAAATAAGGTAGAAATTTTGCACTTTTTTTAAATTTTCTCAAAAATCGTAAAAGCTAGCTTCTTTCTGATACAGGCATCTGATAGCCCTTAATAACCTCTTCATACATCGTATTAACCTGCATATCGAAAAACCTTACCGTTTCGAAGATAAACAGAAAAATGTAAAAATTTCAACATTTTCAAGGGTTCGTGAAAATTTTCAGCCAAAATCGATTGTCATAGATTTTATCGAAAATAGTCTCATATGAAAGAGGAGACAAAAATATGTAAAAAATTTGCAATTTTGGAATTTTCAGTAATTTCCTTCCCCTTCAAAATGGCGCCTAAGACGTAATTTTTCGACTTTTTATCGACATTTTAATATTTATATGTATATAATTTAAAAACTAAACATGGTATTACGATGCTATTAACACCAGTTAATAGAGCATTTTCGACCACAAAATACTTGCTTAGCTTGTCGTCCAAGGTTTTTAATTTAGTTGACGAAATGTTCGATCAAATAAAAACATTAGGTAATTTTAACAAAATTTTAGCAGTTTTTCACTTCCTATAAGACTGTTGTGAAACATATTTGACTTTGGTACGCCGCTGATCAGCCCCCCCCCCCCCCCCCCGCACGTATCGGCAAATCGACCATATTTTTGAAAAGCCCCTTTATTTCTGTACCTATGCTGCTCCTTGAACGAAAATCCCGTCAAATGAGCAGTTTAAAAGTTATAAGAAGCCAAAAATAACCGAATATCTACAACCAAAATGCCAGAGTGACTGTAACGTTGTAAATTTGAGCACTTACCTTGTATGGGCTATCCTGGATTTTCAACCTTATATCAGAGGTCCTATTTCATGCCCTGTTCGGTAATTTCAGATCTTTTAAGCTTTAAGCTTAGTGTAAATGCTTCCACATACTGAGATTGTTTTGGTTAATATTAAGTTCCATTTCATGATGCCTGAATCTACTTTTCTGAATTGGGGAAAATGCTGATGGACCTGCATTGACCTGTATTTTTGCAGAACCTGATATTATCGCCCTACCTGAAATTCCAGTCAGTAATCTTGCCTTTTTGGGGTCATGTTTACCGTTTACCTACATAATTATTGTTATTTCCCTGGGTATAGAGGATATGGAAATGAAGGTATTACGATGGCTGATTATTTGGGGAATGTATATTTATATCGTTTCTATGGGTTTTCTGCCTTTTTAGTTAAGTTTTGCTGAATTTCTAACTTATTTTTCAGTGTTTACTTTTTACAACACTTGACGTTAAAAGTCAATTTTTCGGGGTTTTCCATGTCAATGTCAGTTCCACCTGTCTGTCAAGATCGGCTGATTTGCGCTAACGGCTAAGTTTTGCCAGCAACCGGCAACCGGCGTTGCCGAGTGATACTTTTCCGCTGCACTTTCAATGGGGAAAAATTCTTGACGTCACCGGGCATGCTCATGGTGATTAATTAATAAAAGATCATTATTCAGTACTTTTGTTTCCTTCAGAATTGATTTGCCGTTCTGTGCAGTTGGGCCGACTCGTCAATGTTGGTTATGCAATCCATCAGGTTGTTCTGCATTATTTTCTGGACCATTTAAATTTTCTTTAAACTGACCAAAAGGAGGAGTCTACCGTCTTAATGAAAACAGCTTTGCGATTAAAAGGTAATTCACAAAAGACTTCCAACTTGTAATTTGTCACCGGAATGATAATGGCCCTAGACATAACGTTTGTGAAAAATTACATCCCCGCTTATCTGACCGGGTGCACATCGGCAGGCAAATATTTTATCCGGTTTTTAGGGCATTTCGGCTCGTATCTAGATTTACATAAAACATGAAATAAAAAGATCCCCAGAAATGGTGTTTATTAGGAACGCAATAAATATAAAACGAGTCATCGCCGCACCCAATAAATTACTCGATGGAGATGATAAAATAAAAAAAAGGAAAATTCTGTCCCTCGTTCAATTTAGCGGAATAAAATAATTATTGAAATAATATGGTTATGCCGACGCAACTTGCTGACCCTTATCAAGCGACTCGATTTTTTTTTCGGACGTTTACGGGCAGAACCAGAACTTGCACTAAATTATAACAAATAAATTATTGTGACACTGGTACATTAGAATGAAGAGGGGACCCCAAAAAATCAACATGCAAACGAAATAAGTGGACGCATCATTAAATTCAATAAAAATGATGATGACCGTTTCATGGCGGACATTTTTGTACGTTGATTGTCCGCATTTGGAAATAACTAAAGCAAACAAATGATCATCAGTTCAGGCACGACAGCAAATGTAAAAAATATAAATGACATAATATCCTGGTCGCATAGAAAAGCCGAGAATAACATATTAATACTGTCCAAGGGAAATATTGAAATCAAGGGGTGCATATGTATTTTTGGATCGTGCACCGTAATGAGCACAATTCTTCCTGTCTGATGGGGGTGTAATTTGACAGGATATTGGGAACACTAATCAGTGTCTTCGTGTACATTGTTACCACTCTATTCAGGCTAAATTGCGACATTTTGAATAATTGTTTGTAAATACTTCAGCGACATTATTCAGTAATTGAAAACATGCCCTTCTCTGAGGCGATAATTTTAAGCTCCTGACGGTTACTTTTCGATACTACAAAATTAATAGATTATTTGGAATAATTAGTCGCTCGACATCAAATACCAATCTGGACATTTGAGTTCCCCAACTGCGGGCAATAGCTGCTTGTTTAAACTTTATATCGAATCAGCATTGCACTATGAGCCATCTATTACTGGTGCCAGAATTAACTGTCCACTTGACTACTAATTACTTGGGAAGTCCCATTTATCATTCTCTCGCATGTGTAGATAGAGGTAAATGGTTAAAATGGAAATTTTGAATGCGTTTTGATGTAACTGGGTGAAAACGATGGTGTACCCTTAGTAGAGATCAAACTTAAAAGTCGAATAACTCTTCAAGATAATCAGGTAGCCTAAGATCATTGGATTGACAGGTGATCTAACCCCCTACTTTCCTAAGAAGTTATTTGTCTTCTAAAAATCGCATCAATTTCACTCAAAAAATTATAATTCCAAATGCACCGCAAAAAAATTGTTTTCACCTCTTTTGAGCATGTAATAAAATGGGATCCTTCCAAAAAGATGGCAAGATTATCATCAGAAAAACCAGCTAAGAGAAATGAAAAAGGAAACGAGAAAAAGACAACATCCCGTGGCCAGAGAAATTAAGAAAAGATCTGAGACACAAAAGACACTGCCACAGAAAAAAAAGGTTGAAAAAATCAGTGAGTCTAAGAGTTTCAGACAGGTAGGAAACAGTAGAAGGTGGAGGTTGCCCTGAGAGTAGTGAAAGCCAAACGTAAATTAAAAGAATAATCTTATCATCTAGAAGACAAAACTGCTGCTGGGTAATTGAATCACCATACTCTTTTCGACAGCGTTCAAAGCAAAAATTAATCATGAAAAGTTAGTCATTCTCCTTACCTTATATTATGACGTATAATATGCGACTGAACCTTACTAAAACTGCACTAGCTCTGAAAATAGCCAAAACAAACATCTCTAGATTTTGTGACACCTTGACAAATGCCATAACCAATCACAGACAAATAGAGAAATTCGGCCATTTTCGGAGTAAGTGTAGCTCTAAGGCGCCCTAGTTGAAATCGTTAGTAATAATGTTCTTGTTCTACTAATTTTTTGATTTGATCTTTAAGTTTTGATCTAGATTTCTGTTTTATCGATCTAATAGATCCAGGCAAAATGTTGGAAACTTCGTGATATGTTGAGGAGTTATATTATTTATCTACATGACTTGAATTGCCAAAATACCCAAATTGTGTTGTACTTTGAAACATGAAACACGAAACAATACGTATACCTTTGTTATTACAATAATTTCTAAAATCATGATTTATCTAAAAGGAATTATACAGGGTGATTTACGTTATTCGACACGGAAGATTATGGCTAAACTTTTAGATTTTAAAAAAGTTTTGTATATGGAATGGATGGGGGTCTATTGGAAGTATATTTTAAAATTATTGTCATTGTATACAGGTGGTCCCAAAAGTATAAAATTGATTAAAGTTGTATTTTTTTAAATGAGACACCTAGTATATTAATGTATTTTCGGTACCTACGGACAAAAGTAAAGGTAGTTTTATTAAGGTTTATGGCATCCAAACCGTATCGTTCTTCAGATATTCGTGATTTTGTGAAAATGCAGCATCAAATTAAATGTTTAAAATCTCAGCACTTGGTTTCTTTTCAACCACCAAAATTGGCTGGTGGACTAACAGTACGTTGGATTTTTTGCGGTGTGTATGTACCTGAACATTCCTATAGCTCGGTCTTTGCGTTTTCGTGAAAAATTGTTTTTTTCTGAATTTGAGCTGACATTAGCGAATTAAGTAATCTACTTTACCTGTTACAACACCTGATTTTGAGAAAGAAAAATTTGTTATCATTAGTACTGAGTGTTCACTAGAAAACTTTATTTAGGAGGCTATAAAATTTTGACAGAAAAGGATGGCATAATGAAAGTAAATGCACTTTTGTTTCTCCATTCTTTTCCTTTGACATTTCACAACCAACTAGACGAAGTTTTCTAATGGACACTGGATTACTTAGCAGTCATCTGAATGTTACAGTCTTTATTTAGCATAAAATATCAAATAAAACAATAAAACATTATATTACAAGAGTTCTTATAAAATTTAGCATCTCTATTACAAAAAAAAATAAGTGCAAGAATAGTGGCAAATTGAAATACAATAAATAACAAGTCAACATAAGAGTAAAACAAACAAAAACAAACAGTTATAAAATTTGTTCAAAATGACGACCGCCTGATTCTAAACACAAACGTATTCTGTTTTTAAATCCTTCACGCACATTGCGTAACATATAGGGAGTTATGCTTCTGAAGGCCTCTCTGATTCGTTCCTTCATATTTTCTTTTGTGGTTGGTGGCGTATTATACACGATTCCTTTCACATATCCAAATAAAAAGAAATCGGGAGGCGTTATGTCAGGGGACCTTGGTGGCCAATGTTGTGCTCCATTCCTTCCAATCCATCGATTTTGGAAACGAACATTTAACTCCCGGACTTCACGATGATAATGAGCAGGTGCCCCATCCATTTGCAGCCACATGGTTGTTCTTATATCTAGAGGAACTTCTTCCAGTAAAATTGGAAGCTGATTTCTCAACCGTGCTTGAATGAAGCTTGTTTTAAATCACAATGGTTCATTAGGTTTTGTACCTCGGAAGGATGTTTCGCAGCCTCGCAATAATATGATCGATGTTTGCTGCATTGCACTGGCTCTGCGAGGCCTCGAAAGCTCGCAGGCTAATTATATCGTTTGGCTCTACCACTACTATCAGCTGGACGGTAGCTCGTTAAAAAAAAACTCACTCTAGGACGACAATCAATATCCCATTCCCGGGTAAAATTCCCCGACCTAACGATTATGGCCTATCGTAAAAACGTAAAAACGACTAATTAGAACCGTTGGCCCACCAAGCTAGTGTTTTACTTTAGAGAACTGTTGGACTCTTTTGGGATATTTGAAGAAGAACAAGAAAAGAAAAAAAACCGTTGGATTCAATCCAATCGGCTCACTATTTCTCAAGTTATAAAAGTTCAAAGTTGGAATCGCAAAAAAAATAAGAAGGAATACCCCCTTCTGTCAATTATGCCGTTTTCCATCTGAAAAAGACGGTTTCTATCCTTTCTAATCGAAACAAACCGAATTCGAGTGAAAGTTGAACCATAACCCTCTTTTTTAACAACGTGTTTAAAGCTGATTTCAAAAGGGCCCAAAAACCGACCATCCAAAAGGTCTATCCCCAAAACTATTGAACCAATGGGGCTACGGTTTGCAGCTTTTAAAAGAAAACAACACGAAAAGAGAAAAACTGTCAGAATCACTCAAATCGGCCTAGTATTTCTCGCGTTATAAAAGTTGAAAGTTGGAAATCGCGAAAAAAGAAGAAATACACTTTACTTTGGTCAATTGGATGAAAACTGATTTTTTTTTATGTTGTTTTCCTTCCGAATGAACAGGCTTCAATCGAACGTCCTGATTACATTTTTTAAATTGTTGGAGTGATTTTTAAGGAACTTTAGACGCAATCTTGAATCTGAGAATTTGAATTTTCCCAAATTTCAATTTTTTCAAATTCACCAAATATGTATTTTTACACACTTACAGTCATTTTGCATCGATTTTAGCCTTAATGATAATCTGACTTTCGCAAAGCTAGCAAAATTTGCATTTTTAGATGACGTGAGTCGCTTGAATTCTTCCAAAGACTCAAAATTTGCATTTTCAGACACTTTTTGTGTCAATATTTAAATATTTCATCCTTAATCCTAACCCGATTTTTTTCAGAAACTTTCAGTTAGCTATTTTTTGTCGCTTTGAGTAATTTTTAATTGATTTTGCTCATAATCTTAATTTTAATTTATTTAAAACTTCCCAAATTTTATTTTTACCCAGTTTAAGTAGTTCTTTACCGATTTCGGCCCGGACTCTCAGGAAAAAGTTGCATTTTTGGATGAAGAGGGTGGTCTTTAATCGAATTTAGTCCCAATTTTAACCTGAATTTTTCCGAAGACTCTAAATTTTTAAACCCCATTTTGTGGCCTCTTCAAGCCCAAAATATTTGTATTTTTGTATACTTTTAAGTCACTTCTCAGCTATTTTAGCCTTAGCGCTAACCTGAATTTCTCGAGAATTGAAACATTTGCTTTTGTCATAAGGCGAATCACTTCTATTTCTCCAAAGACCTCAAATTTGCAATTTCAGACGCTTTTTGTATCATTTTTAAAAGATTTTCCTCCAAATGTGCATTTTTACACTTTTTGAGTAGTTTTCCATAGATTTTGGCTTTAATTCTAGCCTAGTATTCTTAAAAAAAACATCAAAGTTTGCATTTTTGGATGAAGAGGGTCGTTTTAATCGATTTTAGTCCTAATTTTAACCTGAATTTATCCAAACACTCCACATTTTTAGACCTATTCAAGCATATATATTTTTGTACACTTTAAGTCACTTCTCAGCTATTTTAGCTTTAGCGCTAACCTGACTTTCTCAAAAATAGAAACATTTGTATTTTTGATGAGACGAGTCACTTCAATTTTTCAAAATACTCCAAATTTGCAATTTCAGATGCTTTTTGTATCATTTTTAAAAGATTTTGACCCTAATCCTAACCTGATTTTTTTCAGAAACATAGTTTGGCTTTCCTTTTGTCGCTCTGAGTAATTTTTAACCGATTATGGCCGTAATTTTCATTTTAATTTCAGTCAAAGTTGAGAGTTGAGAAAAAAGTCGTAATACCCCCCCTTTGGAGATTTTCAAAAGAAAATCGTAAAATAAACAAAAAGGTCCAAAAACGCGATTCTAAAACTGCCTAAAAATCGATCTCCGAAATGGTCTATCTCCGAAAATATTGCGCTTACGGAACTTCCGATGGCGGGAGGTGAAAGAGGACATCAAGAAGAGGACAAAACAGTTGGATTCAATTCAATCGTTCTAGGCGTTCTCAAGTTACAGGCAGTCAAAATTGAGAATTGAGAAAAAAGTCGTAATACCCCAACTTTGGAGATTTAAAAAAAAAAAATCGGATTTTTTTTTTTTGCTGTTTTTGATCGGAATGTCACATTTGCAATCCCCTGAGAACGTAACAAACTCAATTCGAATGAAACTGACCTCTAAAGAGGTTTTTTTTAAAAAAATGGTCCAAAACGCGATTCTAAAACTGTCTAAAAATCGATCTCCGAAAGGGTCTATCTCCGAAAATATTGCACTTACGGAACTTCCGATGGCGGGAGGTGAAAGAGGACATCAAGAAGAGGACAAAACAGTTGGATTCATTTCAATCGGTCCAGGCTTTCTCAAGTTACAGGCAGTCAAAATTGAGAATTGAGAAAAAAGTCGTAATACCCCCACTTTGGAGATTTAAAAAAAAAATATTTTTTATTGTAAACGCATTTTAAGAAGCTTTAAGCATTTTTTTTTTACCGATTTTGGCCCTATTTTTATCTCCGTCTTTCGACAAACTCCAAATTTACATTTTGTAACGTTGTAAATAGTTTGTAGCCTTAATTTTGATATAAATTTTTCCAAAAACGTATTTTTACACGCATACGTGGCTAACATAAGTAAGAATCAGCAATGAAAAACAATAAAATAACAATAATTATTGTGTGTTATACACACGCTCCCGCATGAAAGCATAACAACTTTTGGCCTCTATATTCCATCTCTCTATACGTTTCTCTCTCGCGCGGCGGCAACCGATTGGCTTCATACGCTTGGCGCTTAAATGATGGGCCGTGCTGCCAATTACCTGTCTATTTTTTACCTTGTTAGTATTCTTATAGGTTAATATTTAGTTTGTGTGAGCCTTTTCTGCCATCATTGTGCAGTTTTGTCATACTATGGATATTTGTGGACACAGTTTTGCTATATATAACGCAGTATTGTTATACTACAGTTTAGTATAACGAGAGAATATTATACATTTACCCAGTTATACAAAACTTCGTTTTTGTCTGTGTTCATTTTGTTATCATTTATTTTGTCATAGTTGATTCTGTGATAATACGTGCACATTTTTATTTATTATGCAATATTAGGTATACTTGTGTAAAGTTAGCGCCCAGGGAGCCAGCGTTTACTAGCGCTCAATCAATTCCCCTCCCCCCACCACTGTGTTTAAAACACATTTACATTCGTTCAGTGTTGCCAAGTTACTTATGTGAAGTTAGCGCCCAGGACGCCGGCGCTTACTAGCGCATATTCAATTCCCCCCCCCCCCAACACTGTGTTTAAAACATCTAGATGGGCCAAGGGAAAATTTTTTCCCAACTTTTCTTGAAAGCACCCGGCAGTTTTTTTCAATAATAGTTGAGCATATTATTATGTGTTAATAAATCATAAAAATCATTAAAAAAATTGTCCCTAAAGTGAGGGTCCAAAAAGATAGCAAGAAAAGGTTCAGCCAAAAGACAGATATATATGAGGGGCTTGGATATATACCAGTATATGTATTGGCTGTAAAATTATTATCAGCTGATTATTGGTATTGGCCAAAAAATCATATAGGTCAATCACTACTAATTTCTTCACTACTTCACTACTAACTTCAAATTCAAAGGAGAATTTCTGAGTGCCAATTGACTTAGGCATACATTGAGCATGTTTTGAGATATAAGAAACAAAGCTTTGTAGCTGACTACCTAAATGGATATGGGATGAAATATACTTCCTGCAAGTTTTTTATTACAATATATTTTTATTCTCTCTCATCTTCTCTCTCTTTCTTGTGATTTCTCTTTGCAATTATACAGTATAAGTAACCAGAACTAAATTAACATAGGTAGGTATTATATTTAGTTAGTTAGCTAGCTTAGTCCAATGTTTAGCTGAGTGAGTTGAGCTCTGGAACACTTGAAGAAAATTGTTAAAACTGTGGTGAATTAGTTCAGTTCAAAAAAAAATTCCAGTGCAAGAAAATTTATTTTAATAGTTATTTTCCTAACAAGTGCGCAAAGTAACACTTTCGCGCGCATCGTTCGGGCAGCAGTCAAGTATGCAAAAGACACTTTGCACAAGAATTAGGAACAGCATTTTTTCTACAACCATATAAAAGTCCACCTGCCACTAATATGGAACATCTTTAACGATTTTATTACTTTAATTTTATTTCATTATTCGTTTAATCATATTTAACGATTAAGAGATTAAGCTTCACAGTTCTTTTCTGCTACCCCTGTATTGACGGCGTGCGCGAAAGACTTTGTCGCACATGTCCTATGGCAACCAGTAACTTTTTTTACAGTTTGCATACCGTCAGTAATGCGCGAACCATGTCATATTTTGACGATTGTAGAAAATAGTTATATACCTAACAAGTGCGCAAAGTATCACTTTCGCGCACGCGACTGCCGTTGTCAAGTGCGTCAAGTTGCGCAAAAATTAGGAACAACATTTTTTCTACAACCATATAAAAGTCCACCTGCCACTAATATGGAACATCTTTAATGATTTTATAAAAGATTTTTTTTCACGTATCAAATGGCCACCAATATAGTTATTTTCCTAACAAGTGCGGAAAGTGATACTTTTCCGCACGCTACTGCAGTTGCCAATGGCAGTACCAAATGGTCGAACTCCGCTAGGCGTCGTTTGGCCATGAAGTCGAGTGCGGAAAAGATACTTTCCGCAAGTGTTAGGAACAATATTTTTTCTACCAGTAAGGACGACTTTTACAACTATCAGTAACACTTCAGTTTGAAGTTAAAACACCAGACATGGCGTTGTTTATCTGTCAGGTAAACAATGCAATGTATGTCATATCTGGTATTTTAACTTCAAATTGAAGTTTTACTGATAGTTGTAAAAGTCGTCCTAAAACTTCGTCAATATATCGGTATTTTATGCCTCAGCTGCGCGATGATTGATGTTTGCTTGATTGATCCCACAAAAATGTTAAGATTGATATCCTGCCTTTTTTGCATAACTAAAATTAAAGATGCAGTACAGGTATAAGTAAGATGGTATACCAGGCACCTAATGCCACCATTCCTGACAACTATAAGTCATGGTAGTTTTACTGATTCTTATTACGTTCTTCCATACCAACCATAGTTACCAAGGTTATTTAAAGCAAAATTACAGCCATTTGAGGTTTTTTTACTTTTCCGCACTAGTGCGAAAAGATCTGTGAAGCTTAATCATTTATAAAATCGTTAAAGATGTTCCATATTAGTGGCAGCTGGACTTTTATACCGTTGTAGAAAAAATGTTGTTCCTAATTCTTGCGCAAAGTGTCTTTCGCGCACTTGACTGCTGCCCGAACTCGCTTCGCGTCGTTCGGGTAACGGCAGTCGCGTTCGCAAAAGTGTTACTATTTACGCTGCTTTGGGTGACGTACGAGAAAGATCACCGTGAAAATATGTGTCAGTTTGCATACTGTCAGTAAACTAAGCTAAATGACAAAGTCAGATTTGAGGCTTACTCGGAGCTAAGTCACGACTATAAATATGGGCATATGACTCTGTTAAGAATGAGACTTACTAGACTCGCAGTGGTTCCTGCCTTTTTTACTTAAAGCTTATAAACTACAAAATTTCCTAACATTCATCGAATAATCAAAGACTACCACAAAACATTTAAATAACACTAAAAGTTGTGTAAACAGGGTATTAAATCATGGTTGGCCATATCAAGTTAACAGGTCCAAGTGTCGCCTGGGATCGACCAATTACTGCCTGCATCAATCTGTATGAATACAAAATTTTGTCGCAAATTGCTTGGGAATCAGTAGAAAAGACATAATAAAGATATTTAATCTGAGAAATGTTTGGGCTTTTGCCCTTCCTTTTACCGTAATAAATTTTTTGAAGTGTGATAGTCCGTGTAGGTTCTCCCACCAGTCCTGGGACTTGGCATTGCTCCATTTCTGGAGTTCAGCCTTGACCAGAGAGTATGGGACTCCCAGTGCCGGCTCCGGGCCTACGAATGCAGAGCTGCCACTGCCTTCGCGACTACGATGGCCCGGAATCCCTACCGGTGTGACGCTGTTCTTCTGCGATAGGGTGTTCAGGGTCCTAAGGCAGTTCCAAAGCGTTTTGGAATTCCAGCGCAAAGACATAAGCGCTGCCTGACTATCCGAGCAGATCTTTATTGATCTATTGTGTCTTCCCTCATCTAATATGTGTTGGGCACACAATTCAATGGCATGTATCTCTGTCTGAAACACTGTGGTGAATCGGCCCAGGCTCTCTGCTATGCAGATGCCATCCGATCTCCGGTACACTCCGGAGCCAGCTTCGTCGGTTTTGGATCCGTCCGTGTACCAGGTACTTCTTGCCAGTTGTAGATTTTCACCTCGTTCTTCCAAGGCCTTCCAAGCCAGCCTAGGCATTGTTGGTCCCACCATCGAATGGCTGCGGTGCTATGTTCGTCACTTATTGCAGCCGGGGTGTCGCCTTCATTGCCTCTCGTTCCAGGAGTATTGGCTGCCATGGGCGCCGTTCTCATTACCCCCATGATGCAGAGACATATTTATCTTGGCAGAGAGGACAGTTTAGCTTTGATGGAGCTCTGTCTGCCCTTTCGATACCAAACTATGGCCCCATACGTGAGTATCTGTCTTATTACCGTCACGGTTGGTGATGAAAATAATGTGCCGGACTTAGTATCAAGAACAGTACCCAAATTCCGTTATATAGAGACTGGTTTTCTCAAAACAATTTATATTTAAATAAAACCAAAACAAATGCCATTATTTTTAAAACAAAAACTAAAACAATTGCTATTCCTGAATGTATAAATTTAGAAGAAAATAAGATTGTCCTTACTGAATGTGCACAATTTCTTGGCATTTATGTTGATACATTTCTGAACTGGTCGTTTCATATAGATCGTCTTAGTAATAAGCTGAGTAGGATAGTATACAGTATTCGAGCAGTAAGAAATTACCTCTCTTATAACGCGCAAAGAACACTTTTAGGGCACGGCTAGATACGGCATTATATTTTGGGGAAAAAGCTATAAGGCCCGAAACATATTTGTGATACAAAAAAGGGTCATTAGGATAATATGTGGAATGTCAGCTTTTGAGTCTTGCAGAGGAGTTTTTAGGTCAAAAAACATTTTGACTATTTATAGTCTATATATCTATGAAGTAATACTTTCTATATATGGGAATAAAAGTGAAACGACAAATGAGAGACTTTATACTTATAACACTCGTTCTCCTAATCTAATGTATCCAAAGCACAGACACTAACTTTGTATGACAAAAATCCTAGTTATATGGGAATAAAACTTTTCAACAAACTTAGTAATAATATAAAAATAATTGCAAGCGAACACAGCTTTAAAAGAAACTCATAAATATTTTGATAGAACTTGAGCCCTATAGTCTAGATGCATTTTTAAATATTAAATTGTGTTAACGACATTGTCTTATTAGAGTTAGCCTCATTGTTTCAACAGGTATAGGTTAAGTACCTACAATTGTAACGCGATTTAATTTTATAATCTGTAATTTGAAATTAAGAAATAAACAAACAAACAAACAACACCGTGAGGTATTTAAAGCTGCACGCATCATCAACGAAAGGGATTTTATCTTCTTTCACTTCTTCTTCTTTGTTTGTGTTGGGCATGAAGACGGCATTACATTTGTGCAATTATGATATTTTTAACCAAATGGCTATTTCACATCTGCCAAAAAATAAAATGTGAATACTTTCACGTCATCTATTGTTGTAGGTAATGTAAATGGCATGTTTGATATCAGGTTAGGAAGATAAAAGCAAATACTTTGGCACACCCACACACATGTGCTAAGAATATGAAGAATATTTATGTTAGTTGGAAATAATCTAAATGTGTTCACCCATAAATACACTTTTAAGTTCGATAAATGAAAATTAGTGTATGTGGATGTTTAAATCCATAAACTAAACTACTGTTTTATCCAAATCAAATTAAGAAAAAAACTGATACCCCTTTAGATACTTTGAAAAAAATTTTAAAGACTTTTTTTTCTGTTTTTGATCGAAATAGCACATTTGCACTCTCTTAAGAACGTAACAAACCCAATTTGAATGAAATTAACTTCTAAAGAGGTTTTTTTAAACATGGACAAACAAAGCGGTTCTAAAAGTGGCTAAAAATCTACTACCGAAGGGATCTATCTCCAAAAATACTCCATCTACGGAAGTTCGGGTGGTGGGAGTTCAGAGAGGACATCAAGAGAAGGAAAAAACAGTTCGACTCACTCCAATCGCTCGAGGCATTCTCAAGCTACAAGCGGTCTAAGTTGAGGATTGAGAAAAAATAAAATCTTGCAGTACACATGAATGTAATACCTTGAGAGATGTTTCATTTATATAAAAAAAATTGAAACTCTGACATGTATGGAACTAGAAGTTTGCAAATAAAAACAGGTAATATAACACATTTATGTTAGGACTACTTTGACAAAACAAGCCCATCTCTATAGTCTTTTATAAAAATCCTGGTTTGCTAAATTTTAAAAGACTATAAAATTCAATAAAAAATGTTATTAAATGAAAAACCAAATTAAATACATTTGACCCTTGTCAAGACAACCACACACATATCCCTTGACTATAGTCTGCATCGAGCGCATAAAAGTCCATTAGGTGTATCCCATCGGCCGTAAACCCTTGGCGAAAATAATAGCCCTTCTCAGGGCAACCTGCCGGAAGTTTCCTATGCGCATATCTAACAAGAGAGAATTTATACAAAACTTCAACGTGAAAATTATTGAAAAGACTCTTCGGCGGCGCCCCTCCCGCGGGGTCTTCTTCCGTGAACTTCTTGTGTAACTTTTTTGTATAGTTAAAGCAAAGACTAATCCAATAAAATATCGCACGGTACCTATTCACTTCCTTGTTTGGCCGTTGTTGAGCACAATTTTATCGAGGAAAACTTTTTTAATACATAAATACATACATTTTAAGGTGAGTTCGTATGGAGGCGCGGCCTGGGAAACATGCCATCATGTTCTTGCGCCAGACCTTTTAAATTAAGAGGATGTTAAGGTGAAAAGTTTGTAAACTTACAACGTGACTCCTAAATGGGTTAGTGGGAGATGAGCTTTATGAGGAATTTTGTACATCACCCACGCAACAACAACTCAAGGCTAAACTCAATTTGGACGTATTGATATATTTTATTTTTCCAAACATTTGTATTCGAAATACCACCGAAATTTTATGCGACACTGTCAAGTCAGACAAGAATTTTTAGGTGAGTTTCGAAAAACCTCAGCGACGACGTCTTCTTCGCGATTTTGATCGCTTTCTGGCTTTCTTCGGCTCTTCGATCTACCCCTACCCCGGCGTCCTTTGGCCTCGCACACGCTACCAATAGAGCTGTCGTCCGGATCCGATGATGGTGATCTTGTGTAGCTTCTACGACGCCCCCTCCTGACCCTGGATTTCCTCCTGTTCTCTCTCTCCTTGCAGCCTTTTTAGCCATCTGGCAATACGGTTCCTTCTGACTCTTCGACATATTTCTCCTTATCTCAGCACCTTTCACCGATAATTCACCATCAACGAAAGCGATTTTATCTTCTTTCACTTCTTCTTCTTCTTTGGTTGTGTTGGGCTTGAAGACGGCATTACATTTGTGACACATTTGTGCAATTATTATATTTTTAACCAAATGATATAGATAGGAATCAATAGATAGGAAGATAAAAGCAAATACTTTGGGCAAACCCACACACATGTACTAAAAATATGAAGAATATTTATGTCAGTTGGAAATAATCTAAATGTGTTCACCCATAAATACACTTTTAAGTTCGATAAATGAAAATTAGTGCATGTGGATGTTTAAATCAATAAATTAAACTACTATTTTATTCAAATCAAATTATGAAAAAACTGCTAACTTTTAAGCAACGAGATCACGGTTCAACAGTAGCCTTGCTCTTGTAGTAATCACAATAGTAATCACAAAACACTTCCTCCCTAATAATCAGGTTTTGATTGGTTAGATTCTTAAGTGAAAGGAAGTAGGATGTTAGTACCGGTTCTAAATCAAATCAGGGATCAGGCTTTCACCCTCATTCCTCCCTCCTATAAATCGCTGCAAATCCCGCTTCCACACTTCTATAATACAAGTCTCCCTACCCTTCTATAAACCGCTAGAAGTATCCTTCCACCTATGCTCCGCTAGAGGTAACGCCCCCCCCCCCTCCTATAATACAAGTCCCCCTACCCTTCTATAATCCGCTAGAAGTGTCCTTCCACCTATGCTCCGCTAGAGGTAACGCCCCCTCCTATAATACAAGCCCTCTACGCTCCTATGCATAGCTAGAAGTAACCCTCATGTGAACAGCAGAGGTATCCCCCTTTAGCAAAAAAAAACGACTTTCTTTAAATCAACAGTCCCCCTTCCTTTATTCCGTGCACCAATATAAGCAAATCTTGGTAACAGTTCTGTATTAAAGAAATCCTAGAAATTACTAGGAATATGTTTCAATGCAGTGAATGCAATAAAAGTTTTACACAAAAGTGTAACATGACACGGCACAAGAAACAGTCGTGTCGTTACAGATTTTTCTCCGTGAGCAAATCGCAACTATTTTCGAGTGAAGAGGTGAAAATTCCCAATTTGTCTTGCGTGAGAAAAGGGCTAAAAATTCAATCTCCGCTTGAGAGTGAAGCTGTGAAGAAGAAAATTTCTAAATTAACATTGATCAGATGTAGGCAGTGCAATACGTGGTACATCAAGAAGAAACTTAGTGGTCATCTACGAACAAATCTACATAAAAGTGCAACGCTCTTAAAAACCAAAGTTGTGCTCCCACTCACATCATTTTAAATAATAGTGTATCATTAAGCAAATTAGTCTTAAGTAATTGTAACCTAGCTTAGATTTTTATCTCTAAGTTTAATTATTTTTTATATTTTTATATGACCACAAAAGGTGATTAAAATAAAGCCAAAGTCTTCCATAAGATTATTATTGACGAGTCTCTTGCATAAAACTAAAGCAAATGGAGTTCGAGTCTAGACGGCATCTTGTAAGAACTTAAGGCTGTATCCGGTTGAGAAATCTCACACAGATTAAAATTTTTGTTGCATCTACTCAGGTTTGCATCTACTCAGATTTGAAACAGAAAAAATCAAGGTAACCGGCCTTCGTTTCTCACAATATCTTCTTTTTTCTTTTACTAGTTAATATTTATTACACGTCTTGTTTTAAGATAGCCAATTTAAAAGGCAATCTGCTTTTATCTGGATGGAAACAGAACATTGAACTTAAAAAAACAAAATGATCGGCCTTCGTTTTTTTCACATTGACTTAAATACTTTTTTCTTTTACTATTTAATATTTATTACACGTCTTGTTTTAAGGTAGCCAATTTAAAAGGCAATCTGCTTTTATCTGGATGGAAACAGAACATTGAACTTGAAAAAAACAAAGTGACCTGCCTTCGTTTTTTTTTCACTTTAACTTAAGTACTTCTCGCTTTTATCAGGTAGGTAGATATAATTTATTACACGTCTTGTTTTAAGGTAGCCAATTTAAATGCCACGAATATGAATTTTAAGTAGGCATCTGAATAATCGTTAACCTTCAATTGTACCATCGGTTATTGGTTCCATAAAGAGAAATAAATAAGCGGTACCCTTAGGTAGAATAAGGCAAAATTTTATGAACTTAGAGTAATGTGACGACTTTTCCTATCTTACATTGTCATTTTTTGGAAATGTTAACATTTCGTCTAGCCAAAGACAAAACATATCAACCCATGGGACGTAACGTTAAAAATTAAAACAAACATTCAAAACCGTCTCACCGACATAAAAATGATTAAATAAGCCGGTCAAAACGGTTTCGATGCTGGGATTCGCAAATTCAGTGTTGTTGGAATGGGTTGACCGAGATTGAAACAGAACCGGATTATCGATAGGTACAATATGTCTAAATTAATGAAACAAAAGATATGTTCGTGATACATTTTTCAAATTTATTTTCATAGTATAAAAAATAACAATTTTTTCCCGAAGAAAACCAGAAAATGTGCGTAAATAGATCTAATACTCGGTCATTTTGTTTATTTTTTAATTTGAAAATCGGTTGACATAACAAATAGTAAATTCATGAAACAATACTTATATTAAAATGGATCTATAAGAGCGCGACACTATTCCTAATGAATGAATTCCTATGGCAAGGAAACTTCTACAATTTGCAACCTAGGAAACTCAAATAACAGATGTCAATAAACAAGGGTTAATATATTTAATGAATTTTTTAATTAAAAACAAGAAATAAATCCCTTTTCTTTTTCTGAAACCAATTATGTAAAAAAAGGTTTTGCTGAGACTCCTCAGCGTAAAAAATATATAGGCAAAATAATAATTGTTTCATGGTCAAAAAGTATGCTACCCCCTTTATTATTTTTTAGTTAAACATAAATACAGAAGTTCTCTCATAAAAAACATTTCTGTGATATTTTCTTGTAGCACCTTGTTTTCAATATAAAATAGAACATTTATCTATCAATCAGAGTATCTTTTAGTGCACCACAAATCAATCAGGGATGCAGTAATGTGCAGTTTGAAAAATATTTTGGTAATATTAGTGATAACGACTTCCTTAGGTTAAATACCAACAAAGTAAATTAAGCTGACATCAACCTGATAACGGTACCTTTAAATAAGTCGGTACTTGCAGGTCATAAGTAACAATCTCCCAATTTCGTTCGAATGGTATGCTAATAATTACACCCTCCTCAGATGTAGCCCAGGTGAGTTATTCATAAAAAAATAATTTTGTATTTATATATATTGTCACGAACCATATAAATATGGGGGTTTTATAGTAGCGCACTTATTTATGTGAAAATTACTATATTTGGACTGGGCGTTAATTTACGCTTTAAATCTCTAATCTTTAAATGGGTACCGGGTCGTCGTTACCTCCCCCGAAGGGTCCTATGCTGATTTTCTCACTGAATGGGGGCTTTCAAAAAATATGGGGGGTTTATATTTAAAATAAGAAAATGAGATTCAAGTAAACTTCTATTTTCTGTGCCTTAAGATTACCCTAACTACTTAACTGAAATGACTAATATGAAAACAGACACCGTTATAACAAAAGGGTCTTACCTAGGTCAAGTGTAGAGGAGGACCGTATCGTGCCAACCAATTTAACGTGCTTCAGGGGTACTCCTATGCGTACCCGTGGACATTCCCAAAACAAGGTAATCTGATATTTTTTATTTTTTTTCTGTGAATGTAACTGTTTCATATGGTTTTAACCCATTGTTTAAACCTTACTTAAAAAAGGAACCAAGCAACTTGGTTTCTGCTTGCTCAGACAAAAATATTCAAAAAGTTCAAATAAAAGCAGGGTCTAGATTACTGGAGTGCACAGTCTAGCAAGTGTCTGAATGATTGAAGTTGTACTGTAATAAAAATACCAAAAGAAGCTATTTACCTACTTACCTAAATAAACATGAATTGGAAACTTATAATGTAAATGTATAAAACCACTTCCATAAGTAGTTTGTGCTATTATCTACGTTGTGCTGTGTAGTATTATGCTATATTAATCTATAAGTCTGGCTTAATGCAAAAACAGTTGATTTTTGTTGATTTTCTTTTCTTCTTTGTAATACAGTAGACACTCAATTATGAGGTTCTCAATAGTCTGGCATACCCAGTAATCTGACTATAAATGCTCAACAGAACCACTCTATGAACCAGCACTACTGCTGGATCATAGAGTGGGTGGTGAGGGGTGCAGTGAGCAAATATGCAAAATTTGCTTGACATAAATGCTTTTCTACACAAGTCCAGCGAATCGACAGTTCCAGTAATCTGGAACACCAAAAAAACTTGAGTGCCGTATTACCAAGTCCCTACTATTCTTCCAAATGTCTCAATAAATGACTGACACTAAAATGACCAACCCTTGCCCTGGTCATTTAGCACCTAACTGAAACCTACTCTTAAAGATTATCTCAATAGTTTCATAAAATGTATACTGTTACGATTCGCAGCAACGCCGCATGGGAGGCGGGGCAACGCATGGGAGCGTGTTGGTTGGTGGAGCTTCGCGACCTATCCGCGCTGCGTCACGGCTGACACGAGTGATTTATTGCTCGGCTGGTTTAATCTAGAAGGCAGTTGTTTACAACCGTTTTTTTATGTGAGATTATTCAAGAATTCTTATAAAGAACTTTCTAGGTTTTTCTGTAATTTTAGGATTGTATATAAAGGCGCATAGAGCGGCCGTTAAAGAATAGTCGTATTTTAGTCGAGCTATAAGTAAGCTACAGTTACGAAACGATATTAGAAGGCCATAAAGTGTTAAGTAATGAGTTATTCAGTAGTCGTGTGTAATTGTGGAAATAAATAAATAGTGTTTTCGTGTTAAATCGTTACACTGGAATTTTTGAACCCCGAGTTTGCAACAATACTCTCTGTTCAGCGAGGGTTCAATATGATGTCACATTCCTCATCTCATTTCATTAGAAAAAGATCGCTAAAAACCAAGCATATTATTAGTTCTTATTAATAATAAAACCACCAGCTAAAGTCAGTTTGACACTTAATGTCAAAATGTCAAAATTTAGAAATTCTAGATTAATCGTCATCATCGGCAAGAGAGTGGAAAATTTTGTGAAATGGTTGGTGGAAAATGCCTTGGTACTATGCTGAAAAGGAACAAATTTTGAAATTAAGACTCATTGAGTACTTTCAGCGAGAAAAAGTGGCACAAAAACCAGTAGATGCAGTGTTCAAGGCAAGTTTCTATTTGATGTATTTTTGAAGACTAAATACCATATTTTTTACCAGTTCAACTGACATTTTATCAGAAACAGAGGTTTTTTTTTGTATGATGTTACAATTTATGATGTAATATTTAACCCTCCCTGAACAGAGTATAGGTAAGGTGTGCTCACTATGCCAGATGTAATGTGGTGTAAGTAGGTAACGATTCTACATACTAATTGAAATACCTACACAAACTTCAACTCAGGAACTTGCTCAATAAAGTTTATAAGTATTTTCAAAGATAATTCCTGTATATTAACTATAATACAAACTTTCCTTATTGCTCAGGCTCTGGCACAGACCTCAGCTAATGAAAACTATATTTTAAACCAATTTCAGCCATATGTATACCTACTAGTCTTTGTATATTCATGAATGTACCCTTCAGATAAGTACTATAGTTTTAGGAACTGAGGTTCTAGACAAAGCACAAAATAAAGCAAAAGCCAAATCTTACCAAGGGCCAAATCCAGATCTACAAAGGCTTTATCAAACTCCTTTTCCAGTATATCAAGCCACCTAAAACCCACACTTGCCATATTTCTGTGGAGATAAGCTGAGATCTAGCTAGGGCTGTATAGAAAATATAATGTTCATTTTCCCACTTTGACAATCATCCCTTTTTTTTAAACTCATTAATCGAAATCACTATTTTCATTGTTAGTTTACCAATTTATCAGGAATTATTTGTTAACAAACGTTAATGATATTTTAAGAATAAATAATGAATATTGCCATTTGGCGATTTCCAGTTTCCACAATTTCCACTTTTCGGGACTTTTCCTGTTTTGTCAATCATTAATGTCAAATCAAATTCAAGTGACGTCACGTAGGCAGTAATCTGGATTGATCATTTCAGAATTACGTCATTTGACATTAGGATCCCCTTCTTCTTCACTTCTAATACATTTATGATTATACCTTGACACGAACGTAGCGAAAACACCAAGAAAAACAACCAATTGTATTATATTCTCCAATTACATTTTTGCTCACGACTCTGCTGCAGAAATGTCATCCCCCCAGGGGTGAATTTTTTTGTTATTTACCTTTCGTTGCCTGCCAAATCCCTTTGTGTGAGCTCAAAAGGGCAAATTGAATTTTCAGACCGCGTCGAATTCAAATTAGCCTTAAAACGGTTATCGTCGCTGCCCGTTTGACTGTTGTTTATTTCACCCTTAAATGAATAATAATTAATAAATTTGCGCGCGAAATTGCTATGTAAAATAATAATTTATTAACGAACACAGTGATATTATAAAATTTGTTAATGGACCGGGATTGTGCGATTAAAATTCTGCTCCGCTGATGTGAAGTTTATTTTCAAAATGATTGGCCGCCAATTTCCAGAAGTATTTCCTGCAATACTGAAAATATCACTTTTCGCGTACAGTTTTATAAACATCCCATTGTTATTAAAGCGATTACTAACATTACGTTAATGCGACGCGTGTTGAACGGTCTGACTGTCTTTGCCATGTTTCAAATTCAAGGTCTTTTATTTCAAAAACTTCAACAACTAGGAAACATATACCACGAGTTTAATTTAAAATTAAATATACAATAAAAGATAATATGTTTTGTCCTTGGCTTCCATCTTTTGAACATTTTAGCTGCCCTAACCTTTTGTTCATTTCTGAAAGTTTGCTGTATGACTCATACAGTTTACGAGATTCTAACACTGGCTTTTACTCCTAATTTAAACAAAACGTATGTCCTCATTTTTTGACCTATGAGACACTTTTTCTTATGTTTATTTGTTTTGACACCATTAAAAGCAAGAAATCGTTTTTTTATTAATAAAATATTAAGAAAAAACTAGTACACACAACTTCAAATATCTAGTACATCTATAATACCATAAAAAAACCCATACTCTTCCAGATAATGCTGAACACTCTATAATCCTTGGTCATTGCAGTACCTAATTAAAATCACTCTTCAACCACATCACTAATGGTAACAAACATAATCGAAAGCTTTTGACAGATCTCGAAAGGTGCGCCCCCGGAACCTTTCATCGATACCAATACCCGACCGATGACTGAACAAAAGAGGGACACATGACAGTAGTTTAAGAGCATCCGAGCTTTTGTTTATACTATTTTTGTTGAAACAATATACAAACTTTGTGTGCCGCGAGGCCTAAAAATAAATGTACTTGTACAGTGGACTTAACTATGTAGTTCACACATTTTGACAATAACATGCACTATACGGAGTGTATTGTTTTCCATTGCCTTTTGCTGCATCGAAATTAATTGTCCCTACTGCGGTGTGAAGTAATTGATGTCGGCTGCCGCCGCTTAATCGCTCCATTGATTGATCCGAATTAAAAGGGTTGTCCCAGGGCTGCCACTGGGGGTGAGCGGGGTCAATTCCGCATTTAGATGTTTATGTGTCTATACGTTATTGGCAAATAAAATTGATATGGGTCAAAAACCCGTCATTATTGGCCTTGAGTAGGGGATGATTTAATGCCCCCTTTAGTTAACTGTTGTAACAATCAATAATACGAAAACCAAGATGATGGAGGAGAAAACTAACTTCCGCTTGAAGATTATTAATTTAACTACTCAAATGTCAGCTAGTTACGAATGGAAACCGAGTGAAAGCACAATAAACACCAGCTTTTCCTATAAGGAGATACAAGGGCGTGAACTTAGGCATTTCACTTCGTCGAGAAGCCCGCCTTCTGGATTAATCCCTTGCTAAAAGCTGCGAAATTGCCCTTCACCGACAATAACCTGTTTACTGTTAAGTAGCAATTAGAAAATAAATGAAAACTTTATGAACTAGAAAATAGTAGGAAAAAATTTAAATATAAATTATAAAGCTCGCTGGAGTGTACTAGAAGCTTCAATGGGCACAAACTCAGGAGAGAAAAAACAGTAACTTTGGAATTACATTGAAGTCGTTGACACAACCAAGAAGCTTCCGCTTAAAAAACGAAGGGGAAAAGAACTCTAAAGTTGCAAACTCAATTTTGTTTCCTACGGCGAAAACAATTGAGCAGAATAGATAAGTGGCTATTTTATTGGATGTGCCAAATAACCCTTAAATGGATTTCTGGAAAAATATTTTTCTGTTGTTTTAGTCGTGTTTTGACATGTGCAGAGTGACCCAAATTATATTTTATTATATCTTTATAAACTTTGTTTATCGCTCACTTGCCCTAAATTTTGGCGACGAAAACTATAAATATGGATGGAAAGAGTGCAATATTTGTGCCACTTTACAGCTCAACTTTTTGAATAGGAGAAAATGATTTACAACTAAGTGTGGTTTACAATCTAAAGTGTTTTCCGGGTTTTGAAGCCATGGTCTAATAGAATTTCTTCCTGACGTTTCGTCTACAGCTGCGGCAGATAGTTATGATCTGCATTTCCTTTTCTGTTCTAACTTGAACAGGGTTAGCCAAAAAAACAACATCTAAAATTAGATATCTCTCAAAGGAAACTTTGAGAATGTATGAAAATTGCTTTTCGGCTCTTTTTATTCTTACTTTTCCTGTTACTGTAATTTTTCCATCTAAATTGAACAGCTCTAAGAAAACAAAAGGGCGCCTGATGTTAGTTGTGGCTCAACCAAATTCTTGAAAAACTGTAAAAATCGCTTTAGGCAGCTGAGCTCAGTTAAGGTTTGCTCTATCATTTTCTGTTCTATCTTGAACAGAAATAGCAAAGCGGAAGAACTTCTGGTATTAGGTACTTCTTAAATGGAATCTTCAAAATTAATAAAAATTGTTTGGACAGCATAGCACAGCCTGTTTTTTTTCATTTTCTGCTCTGACTTGAGCAGCTCTAATTAAACAGAAAAACGTCTGATATTAGACGATTGTCAAACAAATCTTCGAAATTTCGTGAATCTCGCTCTAACTTTTTTTCGGCAGATCAACTGAGTTGTGGTATGCTTTTTTATTTTCTACTCTCATTTGAACAGCTCTATTAGGTATATAACAGATTTGTCTCAAAAAAAACTTTCAAATTTTTGAGAATTGCTTACATTTTTTAGGCAGTAGGCTCAGTTATAAACCGTTAATTTCATTTTCTGCTCTAATTTGAACAGCTGTAAACAGAAAAACGTCTGATATTAGACGCCTCTCAAACAAAACTTTAGGATGTTATGAAGATCGGTTTAACTTTCTTTAGGCAAATATATCAAATAAACTGATAACTCTAACTAATCAGAAAAACTTAAGGTATTAGATTATTAGGTATAGAATAAATTTGTCTGAAAAGAAAACTTGCAAATCTTTTCAATCCCTCTAGATAACAATGCTCAGTTATAGACCACTCATTTCATATTCTGTTCTAACTTGAACAACTCTTGAACAAAAAGCATCTAGTATTAGATGCCAGTCAAACAAAACTTTGAAATTTCATAAAAATCGCTCTAAATTTATTTAGGAAAATGAACTGAGTTGTGGTATGCTATTTTCATCTTCTGCTCTAATTAGAATAGCTCTAACTAATCAAAAGAATTATTTAAATTAGACACCTTTTTCTTTAGACCAAATGGCTCAGTTATAAACCGTTTATTTCATATTCTGCTCTAACTTGAACAGCTCTAACTAAACAAGAAACGGCTAATATTAGATGCCTGTCAAACAAAACTCTGAAATTTTATGAAAATTGCTCTAACTTCCTTTAGGCATATAAACTGAGTTGTGGTCTGCTCTTTTCATTTTCTGCTCTAATTAGAAGAGCTTTAACTAATCAAAAGAACGATTCATATTAGATACCATTTAACTTTCCGTCGAAATACTCGTGAAAAGGATAAAGTATAAATTCTATTGGCTCTGTTATGCCAAAACAAAGAAACAAAGGAATTTCTGCTTTACTTGTAGCCTTTTTTGCACCTGCACATGTTTGTAACGTGCTTATATATGGTTTAATTGAATCTGGAAAGTATGTCTCTGCTATGGAAGGTCTGAGAAGAGAGGCATGTGATCCAGTATCAATGAGTAGTCGAATATTGTAATTTGGTATTTCAATGTAGGGTAATTGATTAATTTGCATACTGTTTAGGCTTAACCAGGGTTGGTTTTGTCCGAGGCTTGTAATTGAAAATTTTCAAGCTGTTCGACTAAACTTTCTTCCGAAGGTAATGATGAAGATGAAGGTGGATAGTCTTCAAAATTTTCAACTTCAGGGTAGTAGTCTTCATTAGGGTATTTGTTGTCAGATTCAAGTTGGTAGTCATAACCATTATCTTCGTTTTCAAGATGTGTTAATTCTTGAGAGGTAAAGTTTGGGTTTCCCGTTGGTTGGAAATGAGATTGCGGTCTTTGCGGTCTATTTTGGAATTGAGGTCTTATTTGGGTCAGATTTCGTTTCACAGTACTTACACCGGACATTGGTTGTGGATATTGTTGTTTTGGAACGTTTCTTTGATTTGGTAAATTTTGTTGTTGGTTTTGTGGTCGAATTTGTAGTCTTTGTTGATTGGGTGGTTGATTATTTTGATTTCTGTAATTTGAGAAAAATTGATTTTGGGGTCTTGGAAGGTTTGGTGTATTGAAGGATCTCTGAGTATTTGAAGCTACTTGATTAACAGGCCTATTAATTGGCTTACTGTGATTTTGTAGATAGTTATTCTTAAAAGTGGTTTGGCTAGTTAAAATTTCATAATTAGTTATTATATCAATTGCACTGTCCAAATTTTGTGGATTTTGAACAATCAATAACGTTCGTAATTCGCTTGAAATATTGGCTAGTAAATTTTGTGTCGCGGTAAGTTCGTTTTGTGAAATCAGTATCGCTCTTGCCTCAGCATTAGCTACTTCCGTACATATTTTCGTATTTATTTTTGTAACTAAAGCCTTAAGTTTTTGAATGTAGTCGAGTGCATTCATTCTTTTTAGACAGGAATATTAGTTGTTGCTGTAGGTTAGCTCTGGTGACAGGGTCACTGAACTTTTGTTGAAGTGCATTTTTAATGTCGTTCCAGGTTTGTAAATCTGGGCGAGTTAAAAGGAAATCTTCAGCAGCACCTAATATTTTTGATTTTATTGCCAAAAGTACATATTCTTGCTGTGATGGGTCAGCATTAAAGTAACGTGCATGAAATGTATTGATTTGATTAATGAAAGATTCTAGTCGAGAAGGGGTTCCGTCGAATGTTTTTAGAAGAGTAACGGTAGATCTTAAAGCATCGGCCATTTTAACAGTGGGATTAATACTTCCTACTTCTAATGTATGTCCTAAATTAATAGTGTTGTTTCCTATCGGTTGTAATACACAATTTGCAGCAATTTCTGAATACAAATCGTTTAAACTTGAAGTCGAAGCTTCTTGAGGTTTTGGTTCTGTGACTTTACTTAAACTAGTAATTCCTCTTGGATAGGTTATATCGAATACTCGTTTAGATTTACTACTAAACTTATTCATTTGCCATTAACTGGTTATTCCTAACTAACAGGCATTCCAACTATAAGAAACAAACGACTCACAATTTGTCTCCCAGTATCTCGTCCTGTATCAAACGGTACGTCGCTAGGTAGTTGCACTGCTTAGGGTAGTACTGCTTGTAGTGGACACTAGCACGGCTAATGTGTCCTGCTGGCTTCTCTCGTTGTGGCGGACCAGAAAACGATGTTGGCCCAGGAGTTAAAAGATGTCCTGCGAGGTTTCCGAATCCTTTCTTAACTGTAAACACAGAGGAGGTTGGTCACTGGTTTCACTTTCCTCGGATCACCGGTTTCACAGTTCACTATTGAACATTCACTATGGAACTTCACTTCGAACTTCACTCGATTTCCGTGTGCTTTCTCGAAACCGAACCGAACTTCCGAAAGGATCCTACCGACTGCGCCAATTTTGTTCTTATTAATGAAACTTCTGTTTTTTAAAAATTTATTTTATTTATAAAAGGTTGAAGTTACATTGAAGTTTACTCGTATAGACTATCTTAAAGACTGAAAAACATTACTGAATGCACCTGCATTTATAATATTACAATTGCTGTGTTAGCAGAATGCAGTGTATACTATGG
>CATOSE010000491.1:0-13460 GCA_951812265.1 Taphrorychus bicolor | reverse complement strand
TCTCGCGCCCCTAGTGCGATGCGTAGTGGCGCGCTCTACTTGTAGGGGGACTCCTCCTACAAGTCCCAACCGGTATATCCCCCCGGACTCCGCCCAAAACCCGTACTTTACGGTTTGTCCGTACCTTTGGTTCCGTTTCGTCGGGTGGAGAGTAATTTAGTATTTCGATGTTCTTTCGAATGGCGATCGCCCTTTGGGCATCCCCCGCCGCCCATGTGGGACGTGCCCACGAGGCGGCAAGCGCCCCCGTCGTTGACGCTGGGCGATATGGCTTCCTGACCAGGAACCAAGTGAGTGTACTTCATTCGCTCATTGAGGGGCATCCCCTCCTCCGTTGCCAACACTCACTTGTGCAACTGCTATGCACCCATGGTGCATCCCTCGCTTTCCCTTCTGGACCGAGGACGCCACCTCCATGCGGCAATGCGATGTGTGACAACAACGCTTGGGCAATCGTGCCCTCCGTGCTTTTGCACGCTTCTGAGGCTCCTTTCTCCATAGACTTTGATGATCATTCAAGTCCAGGCCCTCATACTGCAGAATGTGCCAACTATGCACATTCAATCGGCTGTGCTCAGCCCGCGCGCTCAAGTGTTTCATCCGAACCGCCGCAAATGCATTCTTCCGAGACACCTTCCGCGAATCGCACTCGTCTCGCGTGCCCGACAACTGGTGACTCTCCTTCTGTGCATAATGATTGCTCCTGCTGTGCATACACTGCTGCACCGCGCTCAGCAGCCCCGGAGACTTGCGCATCGCCGTCTTCGCGTGCACGGCCGGAAGTGTTGCTTTCTCCGTTTGCCTGCGGTTCATTCCTTCCGCGCGCGGCTTCCGTTGGTGGCCGCGTTCTCTCGCAACTTGAGAAACTGTGTGATCAATACTGCTGCTGCAGTGCACCTACTACTGCACCGCATTCAGCCGCACCGGAGACCTGCGAATCGCCGTCTTCGCGTGCACGACCGGAACCAACGCTTTTTCCGCCGTCATGCGGTTCTTTTGCGCCTCTTTCACCCTCAAACGCCTCCCGGAGTCTCTCGCATTCGCCATATGCAGTTTGCCCTACTGTTGTGCATGGCTGCTGCAGCGAAGTTGATGCAACCGTCTGCACTTATGCAACTACATCGGGATTTGCGCATACCAATCTTTTGGCGGGTGTATTATGTTCTTCGCTGTCGTGCGATCATTATGATCCGTGTTGCTTCCTTGGGGACCTACCATGTCGCCCGGAATCCATGGTGCAAGGCGATGCTATCGCCATGCACCGCTCTGCTGTTCTAGCGGAGGTTGCCGTTGGCACTTATGCAACTACCTCGGGTCTTGCGCATACCAATCTTTTGGCGGATGTGTCGTGTTCTCCGCTGTCGTGCGATCATTATGATCCGTTTGGATTCCTTGGGGACCTACCATGTCGCCCGGAATCCATGGTGCAAGGCGATGCTATCGCCATGCACCACTCTGCTGCTCTAGCGGAGGTTGCCGTTGGCACTTATGCAACTACCTCGGGCTTTGCGCATACCAATCTTTTGGCGGATGTGTCGTGTTCTCCGCTGTCGTGCGATCATTATGATCCGTTTGGATTCCTTGGGGACCTACCATGTCGCCCGGAATCCATGGTGCAAGGCAATGCTATCTCCATGCACCACTCTGCTGCTCTAGCGGAGATTGCCGTTGGCACTTATGCAACTACCTCGGGCTTTGCTCATACCAATCTTTTGGCGAGCGCACCGTATTCTCCGCCGTCGTGCGGTCCTTTTGCACCCCGTACGGCTCCCGATGGCCTTCGCTCTCACTCGCCGTGTGTGCATTCGTGTGAGACACATCAACCACCTGCTGGGCATGCACTGCAGTACAAAATCCCCCTCGACGTTTCGTCAGGTTGTGTGTCCTTCTCCGACGCGTCGCCCATCCCTTGGATGGTCGCTTGCCCATGGTCTCCATGCCACTTGTGTGAGCATTCACTCCCTCGCATAGACCCTTTCGTGATGATCAAGTCGCTTCGTGGCACGCTCGACGGCGCCTTACTCATCGATGGCGAATACCTCTCACGCATGCGCCTTGTCCCTGTGCGCCCCTCTAGCACTGCTGCTGATACACTCGTATACTTAATTGGCTACACCGTTGTCTCCTTCGTCGCAATTGCCTCCTTCGTTGGCCTGCAGCTCACAGAAACATGGATCAGAGATTCGCGCCTGTCACTCAAGACCCCCCGCCTGCTTACCTCCGTCGTATTCTTCATGTGCATGGTTGGTACCTTCGCTGGCGACGGCGATGGCCCGGGTGGCCCAACCGCCTCCACCTTTAACGGCACCTCCGCCACGTTCATATCTTGGTTCATCGGCTTCACCGCTTGGATTGCCTGGAAACGCCCTGCTCTATCTAACCTCGTTGCTCAAGGCATCGCTGGCCGACCTGGTAGCTCAGACGTTGATGCACGCGCCACGTGGGAACTTCTCAATGTGCAACTCTACGGCGCAATCGTGTCGTACGTGTCTGCGCCGATCCAAGCCACTCTATTCGTCTCAAATCTCAACGACGGCATTGGCGCACTGAAGTCACTACGCGACCAGTATGGCTCTACCTCCTCCGGCGATCGAGCAGAGGCTACCATTCGCCTCGCCCGTCACTACATCGACCCACGCGCCAAGCTCTCCGTCGACGACCTCACCAAGCAACACAACGAGATGGCACAGGCTATCGCTGACATCAAGGCGGCTGGTGGCGACCCCCCCGCCGATTCGCTGGTCATCTCTCTGTTCGAGAAATCGTTGCCTGCTGCATATGCGTACATTCGTCAGATGGTGCGGTATAAGGGCCACGGAGACTATACCGACTACTACAACGACATGCTGACCCAAGTCAAAGCGGAGGTCGGCTCAAACTCAGAGCCTGCAGTCGGTGCTTTCATGGCAGGTAGTAGTACGTATGTGCACGAACCCGACTATGGTAGCCGCGGACGTGGCCGTGAGCGAGATAACCGTGGCCGCGGGCGAGATGGTCGTGGCCGAGGACGAGATGGCCGCGGTCTTGGGCGTGCGAGCGGTGCCTCGAAGTGCTTCAATTGCGGTGCAGACGGTCACACGTCTCTTCAGTGCTCCGAGCCAGAAACTTTGTGCTCCGGGTGTGGGGGGAAACATATGACGAGCATGTGCCCGAATGGCGCTGGCGCAGCCCTGCGAAACACCATGAGCGACGGAGCGTGGACGGCCCTGAAGCGAACGTGCCCCGGCAGCGCACGAGCCGCGCGCGCACCCACGCCCACTTCCACTTCCCCTGTCCAGCAGCAGCAGCAGCAGGCACTCCTCACGCAAGCACCGAATGAGATGGCGTTACTTGCCGCGCGTTTCGAATCGTGGCGTGCTGGCCGTGAATCAGCAGTACGTGCGACACCGTCCTCTGCGTCGTCGTGCGCGTCGATGCGCACCCCCTCTGCCTACATGGGCTACGAACACGCGGCCTCCATGGGAAACGCCAACCGCTCGGATATGTCAGCCTCCTCTATGGTCCCTCCCGATGAAATGGATGAATTCATGGCGTCTCTTGGACGGCGGCGTGGTCCGGAGGGGTTCCTCGCCTCTGACTCTGTATCCTCCGCTTTCAATGCAGTTGCAACCGCTGCAGGAGGGAACGTTCTATCGTGCGTAGGATTCGTGGACTCTATGGCATCTGCCTTCATTGTGCCCTCTGTCGACTACCTCATCAAGGTCACCGACGCGTCCCCTACTAGTGAAGTGAAAACCGCCAACGGCTCCATCGTGCCCGAAGCCACTGGCACCGCTGGTATCCACCTACTTGATGACTCTGGCACCTGGCACTACTTTGAAGTCACTGACGTATATGTGCTACCCAGCTGCCCGAACGTACTCTACTCCACTGGTTACATGGCCAAGCATTTTGGCACGCGCACCCTTCTCGAAGATGGCTACGTTCAACTACCCCAAGGGAGTCGTGTGCCGTTCTCTTCCGAGTCCTTTGCCATTGAAATGTCTTTTGGACCGCCACCCACTCGTGCCATGGCCTCCCGCTCACTGCCTGGAGCGCCATCTGCCTTGAGGAATGATCGTGGCTCCGATTCTACTCGCCCCGTCACACAGGTCGTGCTGTGGCAACGCCTAGGTTTCCCGTCCGAACACGCATGGCGCTATGTATCCGAGAGCACTGTCGACCATGGTCTGCCTCATCTCTCTCATCTCAAGACCGACTTTCCTGTCACGGAGTCAGTGGCGCGGGCGCGTGGGCGTGCTCTCCCCTTTCACAAGATTCGTGACCCAGACGACATCCCTGCACCTGGAGCCTCTTTGTTCCTCGACTTTGCCGGCCCCATGGTCCCGAGCTTCCCTCACAAGTTTACGTACTACTGCGGCATTATCGACGCTGGCTCTCAGTATGCCCGTGTCTATCCGTGCCACGGACCAACCGCCGCTGCCGCGCGAGAGAGCCTGGAAAACTACCTTGCTGATCTCCGGTCTCTCCTGGGCTTGTCTCACCGCCTCCGTCCCCACGTCATCACCTCTGACCAAGGCTCTGCCTTCATGTCGACCTACTTCCGTGAGTTTCTCGCAGACGATCAGCTGCGCCACAGGCCATCCGCTGTCTATACGCCTCAGCAGAATGCACCTGTCGAACGTATGTGGGGCGTGCGGTTCTCTACGGCCCGTGCGTTACTGGCCCATGCTACCCTCGGCCCTGCGTTCCATCCGCATGCTCTTCAGACGGCCAACTGGATCTGGAACAGGTTGCCGCTTGCTTCACGAGGGAACTTATCTGCATTCCAAATCCTTGCTCGCAGACCCGCGTCGCTGGCATACCTTCGCTCGTTTGGCTGTATGGTACGTGTGTTCATCCCCGATCAGCGGCGTGTGGGGGATCGTCATTTCGCCGACCGTGGCGCACTTGGGATCAACCTTGGCCCGTCCGAGGTGTCGCCTGCTACAGTGGTCTACCTACCGTCCTTGCGACGTCTACTCGTCACGCGCCAGGTCGTGTTCTACGAGGACGTGTTCCCCGGTGTGAAAGGGGTTGAGGGTTGGCGTGATCACGAGGGCGAAGAGGGGGCGCATGAGGGTGTTCCTCTCCCTCCTAACACGCAAACGCCCGTTATGACGCATCCCGACGAGCACGCACCTCCCCAACCGTCGCTGCCTGCCTCCTCCTTCGGCAACACCGCCCCTGCCTCGCCTCCAGTCCGGCAGTCTCCAGCCCAGCCCATAGCCCAATCACCTGGCCACGCTATTCAATTTGACGATGTGCCAGTCGATGAACTGCAGGGTGTAGGTTCTGGGCCGACTGGATTTCAGAGGGGGCTAGGCCCGATTCCAGTTAAGAGGGGGAACCGCAAACCACCCGAGAGATTTGCCTTCTTGACCAACCCAGTCGTGGCTACTCGTGCGAGAGCTGAGCGCAACTTCGCCATTATGTCCTATCACGACCTCTCCACTCCTTCGTTTGCCTTTCTTTCATGCATCTCTGGCATGGGCAACGCATATGTAGTCACGTCCACGGCCGACATGGGAGACATTGTTATCCCTAAGGGCTACAGACAGGCCCGTGAGTCGAAGAACGCATCGTACTGGCTCGAAGCTATCGCCAAGGAATACAATGGCCTGGTCTCCCTGCGCACGTGGGACGCCGTAGCTGTTGATGATATCCCCGCTGGCGCAAACCTTATGAACTGTCACCTTGTCTTCACTGTGAAGCGCCTGTCAGACGGCACAATTGACAAGTTCAAAGCTCGCCTCGTTGCCGATGGCAACACCCAGCGCTATGGCGTGGATTTTGACCGTGTCTTTTCCACAGTTGTGAAAGTCAGCACCATCAGAACCGTCTTGGCCATCGCTGCTTTGCGCGACTATAACCTCACCTCCATAGACGTGCGCCAGGCTTTCCTACAGGCTGACCTCTCCGAAGACCTGTACATGCGTATGCCGCCTGGGATGCCATCCTACGATGCCCGTGGTCGCAAGCTCGCTGTCAAGTTACGCCGTAGCCTCTATGGACTCAAGCAGGCAGGTCGTGAGTGGGGTCTCCTGCTGAGTGGTTTCCTCAAGCAATGGGGATTCGAGCAATCCTCTATTGACGTATGCATGTACACGTACGAAGCCAGCGGATCCATACTCTGGCTGCTCGTCTGGGTTGACGACACCGTCATTGTGGACAATGATCCGTCTCTGCGCGAACGCTTCGTGTCCGATCTGGGTAAACGCTTTCCCATCGAGGATAAGTACGAGTTGACTTGGATCCTAGGCGTTAATGTCACGCGCGATCGCCAGAAGCGTACTCTTATCTTATCACAAGAACTGTACGTTCAGGATCTGATCAAGCGGCATATCTCACTGCTTGAGGGCCTTACACGGACCTTTGACTCTCCAGCTGATCCATCCATCGCTCTCTCTTCAGACATGTCGCCTGTACCTGACTCGGACGATTACGTAGCTATGGCATCTCGCCGTGAGACATATATGATTCTGGTCGGCGCCTTCCTCTGGTTGGCAAATGTCTCGTACCCGCAGCTGTCATACATCACCTCGAAGCTTGCCCGATTCGTCGCCAACCCTGGACCCGCTCACTTCACTGCTGCGCTACGTGTGCTTATTTATCTTAAGTGTCACAGCAGCCACTGTCTGACCTTCGCCCCTAAGCCCGATCGACCGATGCGCGTCTACGTCGATTCTGACTGGGGAGTGAAATTCTCTATCTCGGGAGGTCTATATGCTGTCTACGGTTGCCCAGTTGCATGGTTCTCCAAGACCCAGCGCTCCGTGTCCCTGTCGAGCACTGAGGCTGAATACTTCGCTGCTATGGTTGCCTGCCGTGATGGACTCTACATCCGTGATATACTCATCGACCTTGGCGTGAAGCTTGACAAGCCGATTCCAGTGCGCTCCGACAATGCTGGTGTCTCTGACCTGTCTCTTGATGCCGTCGCCTTTAAAAAGACGAAACACATCCTGCGTGCAGCTTATTTCCTTCGCGATCTTTGCACGCGCCAGTTTTTTGTCGTCGTTTGGATTGCCGGCGCTTCGAACCCGGCCGACATGTTCACGAAGGCTCAAGAGCTGTCTGTCTTTCGTACCTGCACCAAGCTTCTTTCCTCTCTCGACTCCATTCCGGACAAGCACAAGTGATCTGCCACTGTCGTGGAATGCGCGCTTGCTGTTTGTGTGTGTGTGTGTGTGTGTATGCGTGTGTCCTCACCCGTTGCGAGGACAAGAGGGGGTCTCGCGCCCCTAGTGCGATGCGTAGTGGCGCGCTCTACTTGTAGGGGGACTCCTCCTACAAGTCCCAACCGGTATATCCCCCCGGACTCCGCCCAAAACCCGTACTTTACGGTTTGTCCGTACCTTTGGTTCCGTTTCGTCGGGTGGAGAGTAATTTAGTATTTCGATGTTCTTTCGAATGGCGATCGCCCTTTGGGCATCCCCCGCCGCCCATGTGGGACGTGCCCACGAGGCGGCAAGCGCCCCCGTCGTTGACGCTGGGCGATAACAGAGTTGACAGCGAGTGGCCTATTTGCAAACGGCTCGTTCCAAACCGAGGCGTTGTTCGAGGAAGCATTGACAGATCTAACCCTGGTGACCCCCGCGAATTTGGCCATCACGGTCGCAGACTGGCGTGCAGGGCAGGCCTTTGTACTGCCAGCTGGGGCAGGGGCGGTAGCCGTGGCTGCCCGCGCTGCCATGAACGCCGTTAGGTTCCTCAATCTGGCATCGGTAGCTTCACTGGAAGTGACAGGCAGCCTACTCCCGCTCCTGCCTTGCGCCCTCGTCGCGGGCATGATCGGAAGCTGCCTGACCAATGCAGTTAGACAGCAGGAGACTTCTGCGATCCAGCTAGTGGCTGGCTTCATCCGTGCCAACAACTTCCACAATGCCTCGGACGGGGCGTTAGCGTCGCGACTCAAGTCGTTCGTGATCGACAACCGCCTCCCGCGCATCCTGCGCGCTCACGGAGTGACAGAAGAGGAGCTGCAAGGCGAGCTCGAGGATGGCTACACCTACAACCGTGTCACAGAGGGTCGACGTGTCGTTGAGAGCCAGCGTGTGCTCCTTTCTCGACGACGGGTGCGCGCCCACCCTGCACCATCTGCCCATGCGCGCGGCCCCTGCCCAGTTCAGTGCCGCACCACTGTCGGTCTGGTTCTGTACCGCGCCCGGGTCTGGGTGGTCCTGCTAGCAGCCAGCTAATGCGGGCTGCAAGCTCGTGCAAGTCGCGAGCCTTCAGCCGACACAAGCGGCAGCATGGCGTTAGGTAGAGAATCCTCGACTGTGCATTCTGCACTTCTTCGGCAGCAGCGGCTGCCCACGGCGAAGCAAGGCGTTCGCGGCACCCGTGCTTTGCACTTGCCGTGAACCCCCCTTGCCTGACGTGCATGGTAGGAGTGGAGCTTGCGGCACCGGTGCTAAGCACCAGCCGCCCTCCTCAACCACCAGCGGTGAAAGCCGCGAACGACTTGTCGGCGTCCCGAGACTCGTCTCGCCGCACGACAGACTTCCGTTCACTTTGGCCGGAGGTGCGCATATGAGTGAGCACCGGCGCACATGCGCATCCGCGCCCCAACCGGGGAAGGAACGCACGGTCGCTCACTCCAGTACCTGCGTGCTCAGGACCCGCCCGTGCCTCGCGCGCTTCTTCCTTACACGGAGTCGCGACTCGCAATCGGCTTACGGTGCGCGGCCTGTCGGGTTACGACCGATGTTGTAACGGCATGAGAGTGTCACGGCACGAGAGTGTCGCTCGGTGCGCCTCTATCGGCAGCTCTGGTGGCGCCCCGACTTCGGAAGGATAGACCGATGTTGTAACGGCATGAGAGTGTCACGGCACGAGAGTGTCGCCCGGTGCGCCCCTATCGGCAGCCCTGGTGGCGCCTCGACTGCGGGAGGAACGACCGATATTGAAACGGCATGAGAGTGTCACGGCATGAGAGTGTCGCCCGGTGCGCCCCTATCGGCAGCCCTGGTGGCGCCCCGACTGCGGGAGGAACGCACGGTTACTCATGGCGCGAAAGTGCCACGGCACGAAAGTGTCACGGCACGAGAGTGTCGCCCGTCGCGCCCTTGCTGGCAGCTCTCGTAGCGCCCCAGCCTGGGAGGAACGCACGGTAACTCACAGCACAGCTGTGCGGTTCTGTTTCTGCAGGGATCGTCCGGCGACTGCGCGCCGCGGTCCTCCCGGCTGAAAAACAAAACCTCGACCTAGCGGAGGTCGCAACCGATCTCGAAAATCTGCTGAACGATCGCTGGCTCACCCTGACTGGAGCGGAGAGTCAAGCGAACAGCAATGCCGAGACAATCGCAGCCGCCCTCCTAGACGAGCTCGCGAAGATCCGTACAGCCGGCTCATCGAGTGGAGGCAGCGGCGGTGGCGGGGCTGGGGCAAGCGAGCCGAATGAGGACACCATCGCGGCCGCTCTCCAGGGCACGACGAGCCAGCCGTTTCGCCAGATCGCAACGACGCTCGCGGCCCTCGACCTCACCTCGGAAGACGGGCAGCGCGATGGCCTCGCAGCAGGTTTCGGGGGCAACTGTCTCCTGGCAACCCGGGTCCTGCTCTCCACGGCACCGAAGGGAGAACCCCTAGCGGCTCGCCACGAGGTGTTGGGCCAGCTGCACGACCTGCGCGAGTATCGGCGTTCGTACCTAAACTACATGTACCAGGTCGACACTGCGACGGGCGTCATCCCAGCGCGGATGCTGAAGTACGAGTTCAGCTCCACAGGGAACGCCACGCTCTTCGATGCCCTGATGAAGCTTCAGATTGACGGCACCGACTGGATTGCCGCCCCGAACGGAGTGATGGGCTGGCACCAGCACCAGGATGGGAAGCAGCTTCCAGTCGTGCACGACCCGCGCGACTACTATTGCCAGCCGGGTCTCGTCACGGACCTGTGCAACTTCCTGCACATCGGCTTCACCAGCATCGGGCTGGCTGATGAGTCGACGGAAGGCTACACCATAGTCACCGCAGGGGAGTTTTTCGTGGCGCACTTGAACAAGGCCAAACGGCTCGAGACGCAGGTCGAGGTCTTCAACTGGCTTCAGCGCGCTTCCACCCAATGGCAAGTCGCCATGGCGCTCATCTCGGAGCGTCTAAAGGGCCTGGTCTCGGCGCATCGGCTGGACAGGCCGTTCTTCACCTACGTTCTGGCTTTCACGAACGAGGCGTTCAAGCCGCTCAAACGCGCCGAGGAGCTGATGGACCGAATCGCCGACTCACGCGCAGAGCAGCAGTCATTGACGGGCATGCCGTCGACGTCCGGCCAGAGCGCCAACACCTATATACTCTCGCTCCTATCGCAGAAGAAGCTGCAGGCACCGAAGCCGCCGGGCAAGAGCAAACAAACGCCTCCGCTTCCGCCTCAGGGTAAACGCAAGAAGCGTCCAGAAGAGTTGGAAGCAGGCTGGTCGCACCCGCCAGGCAACTTGCTCTCATCCTTCAAGTGGCTCAACCAGAACAACACCCTCGTCATCTCAGGGCTTGCGTGGCACATCCCCAAAACGGCAGCCAAGCTCGGAGTCAGGGCGAAGGGACCCTGCTGGCCATACCTGCTCTTTGCAGGGCAGGACAAGAATCGGCCTGCACGATGCGGCGAGTGGGGCTCTGGCCCCCACGCGGACGCCTCGTCGCCAGCCCACGTGCTCCCCAAAGGACCGATCAAATTCGCAACGATTTCGTATGACGGTCAACCGCTCACGGGCTGCTATCGCGACGCCACAGCCCAAGAAGAGCAGGGGCTCAGCAAGCCTCCTCCTCAGCCTCAGCAGCGCGGCCGCGGCAAGGGCGATGGACGAGGCAGCGGCCAAAATTGAGGGCGCGGTGGCTACGGTGCAGATACGCAGGAGGCAGAGTCCTTGTATCCGTATTTTCTGTAGCCGCTCGTGGAACAGGAGACCCCGCGAGCGGCTTGTCCAATCTCCCCCTCAATCAGAGCTCGGTGACGGCCATCCGCAGTGACAGAGACCCCGCGGGTGGCGTACCAGAGCCCCAGCGCAGCGGCGCGTCCGCAGCCGGAGAAGCAGTGGCTGACGGAGACCCCGCGGGCGGCGTACCAGAGCCCCAGCGCAGCGGCGCGCCCGCGACCGCATAGGCAATGGCTTCCGCAGGAGACGCGATGCTGGCGCTCCCACGCTCCTCTCGGGCAGCGAGGCCTTCTCTCACGGACATCAGAGGTGGTGACGCGATCAGAGCCGCGTTCGGTGACTCGGCACGGCCACTGTACCCCCACCCTGCGCTCCTCCGCCTGCCGCAACCAGGCTCAGCCTGTGCAACCGCGACGCCAGTCGCCATGCTGCCGCCGCCGCTGCGAACTCTCGCAAAGATGCTGCAGCCATCGCGGCTCATCGTTGACTGTGGTGGCATGGGGCAGTGCGGTCCTAATACACTCGTGTATCTGCTCGGCCTCGTCGCCCTCACCGATGACGACGGCTTGGCACTTCGCACCGCCGTCGCGGCACATGCATCAAAGCCAGACGTACTGGCCAGCGTCTCATCCGTCTTCGGCGACAACGACTGCCCGCTCACGATCCAGCATCTTATTGAGCTCAACGTCTCCCATTGGCCGCCCCACGCGCTGCAAGGACGGCAGCCATCGGTAGAAACGTGGTGCAACCTGATCGTGCAGGCGGAGACGTGGACGAATGTGGCCTTCACCCAGCTGGTCAGTGACCTATACAATGTACACATCCACCTCATCGCAGTCAATGACTTGAGCCGCGTTTGAGACATGGGCACAATCTCGCCGTGCAACGGGCCTCGTAGAAGTCGGAGTGTGGTTCAACCGCCATTTTGTCGCGATCGTCAACGCCTTGCCCGCTGCCGCTGCCGAGCCCAGCGAACTGCCAGCAGACGCTAATGACGCGGAAATGGTCGATCTGACCGACGCTGGTGGTGCGTGCGAGCTGGCTGGTGCTGACGACAGTGAGCTGTCGTACCCGCTCACCACACTTGATGGTGTTCGCCGCCTCCTGCGCTCGTCCGACGCCCCCACGATCCTCGTCGGGTTCGAGTTTTCGGGAGCGATGCGATCGGCGCTCGAAGCGACGGGCAAAGTCGCGCTTTCAGCGGACGAGCGAGACTGCATTATTGGCGGCATGCACTACCGAGGTGACGTCCAACCGCTCCTCTACATCACCGTCTGGGAGCGCGCCTACTTCTTTCCGCCGTGCTATCAGCAACTGCGGGGCGATCTCGACTGTATCGCACCCAAGATCGACGATGGCCGTGCCTTCTGGGGTTGTGCGATGGTGCTCCTATGCATCGTCCTGACGACGGCGCTGATGCTATTCGTTGAGCAGCCTGACACCATCTTCAACGACGTTTTTGACGCCGCCGCGTACCCACAGGTAGCTGTGCACGAATTCCGGACCTCGCACTACGGAGATGTCCCGGATAAGTTCGTGAGGCTGACCACCCGCAATGCCGCGCTCGCGCCACCGCCGTTCCCGAACGCCAGGCCACCACCTGTTCCTCGCAGCCAGTTCAACCACGTTAATCCCGACGATCGAGATAGGCAGCGCAGCACCTGGGCACCGTTCAAAGGCACATGCTCTGCTCTCGCCTCGGCAACACCGGTGCAGAGCACTCCACCGCCGCAGATTAGCTACGCGGTCGCCATGGAATTGCTCGCCACCATATGGCACGCCATGGGCTGGCCGCTTCCCTCCGGTTATCTCGACCCATGGGCCCGGCCGCCTACCGAGGAGCTGCGTACCTACCAGCGGCGGCGCGGGCCGGGAGACGGGCGTGTTACAGACGCCGTCGCCCCAGTCACGCAACGAGGACCACCAGTCTACCGAGCCAAAGGGCACCTCGTTGCCTTGACCGACCCAGCGCAGGACGGCGGCCATGACTCCTCAGATGAGGATCTACCAACAACCGGGGGTGTAGCCTGGCGGCCACAACAGGGATTCATCGGCAACCCCCGGGTTGAGGAGGCGCCCAGCAGCCCCCGGATTGAGGAGGCGCCTCCCGCCTTCAATCTGCCTGTCGAGAACCAGGTCGACATCCGCAAGGCGACAGAGGGCGCAGCTGTGCTCCTCTTCATTTGCGTGATCGGCCAGCCCCTAGTGCTGGCCCACACCAACGGCTTCACGATGGTGGGGCTGGAGGTTCCGCCATCGGCCCGGTCAACGATCATGGGATACATCCGTGTTCTCTCTGCGGTGCTGGTCAGCGTCTTCCATGTGGTTTTCATGATCGGGCAGTACGCAACGGGGCTAAAGCGTTTTACCGCACCTGCGGACTTTACTCCCGAGCCGAGCCACATTTGCCGCTCTCGTGCCCAGAGGTGCCTGTGGCTGGCCCGCGGGGCGACGTTTGTGCAGTGCACATTCGCGGCTCTGCAGGGCACCCCGGCGGCAGATGCCGCCACGTGAGCATTTGCCACAGTCGACATGTTCCGGCAACCCACGTCACTGCTGTCCGACGCAAAGTCGGCCTCAGAAACCTTCACCGAGTTTAAACTTGGG
>CATOSE010000490.1:0-12515 GCA_951812265.1 Taphrorychus bicolor | reverse complement strand
CTCCGGATGAGACGCGCCTCGCCATATCCGTGGGAGAGCGGAGTTGCCCGCCGGGTGTGATGCTCGACCACGCTTCACTCTGACGACATGGATCCGTTTGATACGGGACGTGAGTCGTTTCCGAAGGCGTGGAAGGGGGCCGTGTCGTTCTCGGAAATGCTGAAAGTGAACGTCGAGGCATGGCGCCGGGGCGGCTTCTCTGAGCACGTCAAGCGCTGGATGACGGAGGGCGTAGACGTCGGCGAGTTCCAGGAGCAGGCCGTGTCTCTGAGCGTCATGCCAGAGGCGGGGGGCGTCGGGTGCTTCGCTGATCTCGACGGCACGGTGCGGCGCTTCGAGTTCGAGCACGGGCAGTATCCATTTAGCGATGAGGAGCATTTCTTGCGAGGGGCGCTCGAGTGTGATAGGGCTTTACTCGCGGGCCACCTCGAGCCGATACCTCCTCACTTGGTGGACAGTGCGTTGGAGCGAGCGCCGGCGCACCCTTGGCAGATTGTGCACCAGTCGGCCGAGAAGTGGCGAGCAGCCCAGGACTACTCGCTTTTCACGAACCGACAGGCTAGTGGGAAGCCTTTTTCTTTGCCGACATGTCTCGAGGCCGCCCTCATGCTAGGTCCCGCGTCGTGCATGACCAAGTATGACCTTCGAGACGGGTTTTGGTCGGTGCCCATACGTGATGGATGCCGGCATCATCTGATGGTGCGTCACCCGGCAACGGGCAAGCTTTTGTGGTGTAAAAGCTTGCCATTTGGATACTCGCTTTCACCCGCCGTGTTCTGCGAGGTGACGGAGAGCGTGGCACAGGAGTTTCGCCGTCGCGTCGCGGGCAGGGGGATTCACATCTACGTGTTTGTGGATGATTTTCTCGTGATCGGCGACACACGTGAGCTCACGATTGCCGGCATGGAGGCGATCGAGGCCTTGCTTGACGAGTTGGGGCTTCCTTGGGCCCTTCATAAGCGCCGGGGGCCGTCTCAAGTCATGGAGTTTCTAGGGATGCTACTCGTAAACTCGACGCCGGAGCCGCTTGTAGCCTTGACGGCGAAACGGCAAGCGTCGATGGTGGCTTTACTGGACTCTTGGCTTGCGCGACGCCCCTCGAGTGCTGATGAGCTGCGGGGCGTTGAAGCCCGGAGAGGCCGCGTGAGGTTGCGTCACTTCTTGGGCACCTCGTTTTCTGTTGTGAAGCCGTCCCTCGCGGGCGCAAGTACCTGCAGGCGATGCTACGGCAGTTCGCCGGCTTGATCGTCGATTGGTCACGCGGCGCTGTGCGTTACGTGCACGGTGGTTCGTGGCGCGACGTTCACCTGTCGAGCGGCTTCTGGCGCGACATGTCGTGGTGGCGCAGTGCTCTTTCTGTCGCGAACTGCAGGCGTGTACGGCAGACGCCGCCGGGGACAGCGGCCATCGCTGGCACGGATGCTAGCGGGTACGCATGTGGCGAGTTGGTGTGGATCGACGGTCAGCGTGAGGAGATGGTTCTGCGCTTTACCCGGGCTGAGCGTCGGCGCCACATCAACTATCGCGAGCTGATGGGGGTCGTCCGGCTGGTGGAGCGGTGGGGTGGCAGGCTTCGAGGGCGCACTCTGCTCATTGACGTCGATAATTCTGCGGCGTTTGGCGCCAGTCGCAAGCGCGCTAGCACGGAGGAGGGTATGCAGGAGCTGGTGCGCCGGCTGCTTGACCTCTCCGAGCGTCATGATCTCACCATCCGCCCAGTTCACACGCCGGGCCTGATGTTAACGCGCCCGGATCAAACGAGCGGAGGAATACCGCCGGAGTCACCGAGGGTGCGATTTCGAGCCGACACGTTTTCGGAGCTGGAGGGACGGTTTGTACCATTCACCGAGCTGCTGGGTGCGGAGCGGGGACACCCTCGGGTGGGGACGATGCGCCTCGGGGGACCGGCCCGGCTTTGGCTTCACCCGACGTTCGCGACGGTGGCGTCAGCGCTTGATATTCTGGGCAATCGGTTGACGCTTGAACTGTCATCGTGCCCGAGCGGGCTTGTCGTGGTGCCGTGGGCGCCGGAAGCCGCGTGGTGGTCGTTGACGCGGCACCTCGTGTGTGTGGCGCGCTACGGTGTAGGATCCCGTCACTTGGAGGAGAGCCGGGCTGGTCGGTGGGTGCGGGTGTCTGCTCGCCGTCCTACGGCCGTGTTTGCCTTCCCACGGCGCGCAGGCGGACTGGTCCAGCTGTCCCACTTGGTCGCCCTGGGTTCGCCGACGGCACGCGAGGCGCTCACGACGCGAGATGACGAGCTATCGCAGGCGGCCATTCGTTGGGGTGCGCTCGGGGTCTCGGCCGCGGCCCCTCTACCGAGTGGATCGTTGCTGTACTCCACTCTGCGTGACGCATCTCGCGAGCCGTCAGGGCCGAGGGTGGCGCCGCCGTCTGGCGCTCTATACTTAACCACAGCGCCATTCGACGGTCGAGGCTCACCTGCGTGCGCATGGCTGCGGCGGAAGACGCGGGCGGGCCGAGGCGACCACGATCTATTTTTTCTCGAGCCTGGATTGAGTCGTGCGGGCCGCGGCAGTTTCGCCGACGACGCAGGGGGTCCATGGCGACCGGACGTTGAATCGTTGTGGCTGGTCAACGAGTTCGCCACGCAGGGGCGCGATCGCTCAGGGGCGTCGTCGGACGTGCGGCGAGTCTCTTTTGATGTGTCCGCCGCCGAGAGTGCCATCGCCGTGCGCCGTGAGCATTTGGCGTCGATTGTGTGCCGTGATCTCGGTCTCGAGATCAGCAGCAGCCGGATCGAGCCGCCCACGCCGGAAGATGACACAGCGCAGCCGATGAGTGGCCTCCGTACCCGCCTACAGGTCGCGTCGGCGGCACGCGATACGAGTCTGCCCTCCACACCACCGGTCACGGGGGGTCGCTCTTCGGGAACGCCTTCGAGCTACGTGGATGTGACGGCGAGTCGTGCGTCACGCGACCCGAGTCTGGGTGTGGCGGGGCAGCCGTTGGTGCGTGGCGTTTCCCCCGGCTGTCGTTGCGTCGGATGTGGCGGAGCTATCGGGCTGCGGGCGCGTGCCACAGGAGTCACTCCCGGTGGACAGGGGCTGATCCATAATACTATCGAGTGCCTACGCCTCGCTCGGCAGGCGTTGGCGGCGGCCCGCGTAGTGGAGACCCCCGCTGCCGCGGCGCCCGCGACATGCGAGGAGTGCGTTCTGCCAGACGCGGCCAACGGCACTCGGGCGCTTGATGCAGCAGTGTCGCGTACAGGCTCTGATCAGCGACGCGCTCAGATGGCGGCGAAGCTGAGCGACGCACGCAGGAAGCGTTTGCGTCTGTGCCTCGCAGGTCGCTGCGGGGTCGCGGGAGAGACGCCGATGCGTTGCTCGGGCATGCTATCAGGAGCTCCGTGCCCTGCACGTCTCCACGGGCAGAAGTGTGCGCAGATACCACGCGGCTTCGCCGAGCTGGGGGTGCTCCTGTGTACCGACTGTCTGTTGCGTAAGAGCCATCCGACAGTCACGCCACCCTTCCCGGAGGGCGCTGTTCGTGCGGCAGAGGCACAGATGGCACTCGCACTCACGACGGGAGCCGAGAACACAGGTAAGGGGTTTCTCGACTATAAGAACCTGGAGTTGGAGTACGTCAACTCGCTGGGGTTCTTGTCGGGAGGCGCGGTGATGCCGAGCGACGACCGACAGGTATTCATGATGTTCCTGACGTGGCTCACCACCGCGAAGGATCGCGCCTTGTCACTCGACACAGTGTGGCAGGCGGTAGGATCCGTGCAGCAGCGGACTTGTGGGCATGACTTCACCCGGTTGGCAGAGGTGAGGGCATACTACGAGATGTTGCGACACGCACACGGCGAGGAGAGTCGACCACGTACGGCGGCCACTCGGCGGATGGTTCGTATCATCCTTTCGGACTTGCTTGAGCGGGGCGACCATTCACGCGAGGTGGAGCTTCGGACGCAACTCATGGTTGCGATCGAGACTCTGCTGGGATTGCGCGTAGGTGAGGTCTGCGGCGGAGGCGACGGGCATGGGATCCTGGCGAATAATCTGGTCATCATGCAGGATATCACGACCGGCGAGGAGACGGTCGAGGGATTATTGGAGCACTCTAAGACGCACCATCGACGCTACGTGAGCGGCCTGATGGAGTCGAAGGGTGCGGCGAAGATTGAGCTCGGACGTTTCCTGCGCGAGTACTGGGCGAGCGTGGGTTTTGACATGACACCGCCTGCCCATGTCGACGCCGGATACCACGTCACAGGACCAGACTATTCGGTGCTTAGGCTGTCGCTGGTAGCGCTCGGACAGTCTACAGCCGAGGACGCGGCTCAGTTGGATCTGATTGTCGGCTTGCTCACCCGCTCGCGATCACCCGAGGCGCGGAAGTGGGCGGCCTACACACATCTGCGGGGATCGTCCCGCTTGACCGCCGACTCGGCGGATAAGCGATACATCAACGTGGTAGGTGGGAGGCGTTTCGGCACCGATCTCGCGACGGTTGCCGAGGAGCTCTCTCTAGCCGGGTTCGGCGATCGGATCGAGATTGTGCCGGGGCCGTTGCTTCGAGCCACGCACGGTAAGTTGGGTTACGCGCACATGCCCCTTAACCCGGGTTCGACTTACCACGTTCTCACACCACTGTTGGAACGTGCTTATGAGCTTGCAGTGTCAGAGTCGCCGGACCCTGAGATCGACCTGCAGGGATTCGACGCCCCCTTGTGGGGAAATCACTCATTCAGACGCTTCGCAGACACAGTGGCGCGGCAGACGATGGCGCAGACGCAGGCAACCGAGCAGGATATCGACTTGTACTTCGGCTGGATGGAGAGATTCTATCAGTCGAAGATGCAAGTGCATTACGAGTCCAGATTTACTCGCACGCGGCGAACCGCAGTGACCTCACTCGCCTGAGCGAGTGAGGGGCATTCCACCGATGTCATGCTGGAGTTATGTGAGCGGCCTGTCTCCGTGTGTGTGCCACATCTAGCTTGTGGGTCCTGGCTTGCTTGTCGTGTGGCCTGCGGTGGTTCTTCCCCTCTAGACATAACGGAATTAAAATTGTACTATACTCCTCATTACAGGCTCGGCTTGCCGGACCTAGACTGAGCGAGTCTATTGCAATTCTCCTTTATGTTATGCCTAGTCGCGGTCGATCGATCGGAGTGTGGGGGGGCCTATTTAGGGCCTCCCACGTTGTGCTCAGTAGACCGCTAGAGATTATAGGGCGAGGCAACTAAATTCGTTTCTATGGTTTACAAGAAAGTAAACTGTAGTGCGAAAAAAGTTGGCTTCGAGTCGCGAGGGAGTGCGTCGTTTTCGTGTCCCACCCGCCCGCCCTTTTCGTACGATTGTTTACCGGTTGCCGTTCCTGGGTGAGCGGCCTGTCTCCGTGTGTGTGCCACATCTGGCTTGTGGGTCCTGGCTTGCTTGTCGTGTGGCCTGCGGTGGTTCTTCCCCTCTAGACATAACGGAATTAAAATTGTACTATACTCTTCGCTCGAGTCTGGAATGGCTCTGGCACTGTACCTGCCGACCGGCGCACGCGGTAGCGAACTCAAAAAAATGCATTTACAATCTCTCGGCTACGAAGCAATCCATGAGGAAGAAAGCGGTCTGACTTTTGAATGCCTCAAGCTCACAGCGTTCGAGACGAAGACGAAGCAGCAGCATCTCAATCAAATGCTCGCTCACTCCAACCCGTGGCGATGTGGCGTGGGTTTGCTCGGACTTTCTCTCCTCGTGCGCGTCAAGCTTTACGGTGCGATGCCGTTCACTATGAAAACGGACGAGCGTTCATGGAAGATCTTTGGCACGAACGTGGGTACGCTCGACGACAGGATTAAGTCTGCTTTCAAAGTCGCGGGTGTTCATCGCCAACACGGCGATCCGATCACCTACCTCGGCCGCCACTTTGGGACTCGCTTTCTTCAGCATCAGGGTGGATCGGCCGAGGGTGGTGCTGCGCGTCGTGGCCATTCAAATGGGACCGCCTCGTTTCACTACGCCGAAACTCCACTCCCCGATCTACTCAAGTTAGCGGGGAACGGCGGGACAACGCCTTTCGTCCCCGCGCACCACAGCACCGATCTCTATCCGATTACTGACGCCGTCCTTTTGATCATTTTCCCGGAGCTCGATGCCGCAGAGAAGGTCCTCGACAAACGTCAGAAAGAGGTTGACGGAATGCGATCGCTCGCAGGTAAAGTGCGAACTGAGGAGCAGTTGAACGACCGACATCGTCTTCTCTGTTCAATACGCTTCGCATGCCGCACGGCACTCTCCTGCCTGGTCGCGCGCCCTCGAACGTGGAAGAAGTGGGCCATTCTGGAAGACGAGGGAACGATTTGGCAGCGTGCCACCAGTGATAATCACCGCGTGATAATCACTCTTTTCGCCGGGGATAAAGCCGCTCTGGAGGCGATGAACGAGCTTACCCTCTTCGTTCGGCGTAAGGAGGAGGCTGAGATTGCTGCACGGCGGTCTTCGCCGGACCAAGCGATTTCGAATCAGGTGGTAACGGCTATCACCGAAATGCGCGCAGCGGCGGTAGCACGCGAGGCAAAGATCTTGGAAGAACAACAAACGATGTTTCGACAGCTCATGTCCATGGTTCATTCGAACGGCGAGTCTCCACCGTCACCGAAGCTGTTGCCACCACCACCCGCAGAGGCGCAACCTCCCGCGCCGCCGGCTCCCTCATGTGCGACCGTCACTGCCAGTTGTGGTGCACGTGTCAAGAACAAACGTTGGTCTCAGGAGGATGTGGCTCATTTTTCAAGCTTCTATGACATGGGAGATGCCCTCAACTACGCTATCGAGTATCTCGCACCACGTGAAAAAGAGAATGGTGCCTCGTGGCGGATCCTCAAGCGAGAAGATGGCCGCAAAGACAAGAGTCGTGACAAACAATAGCGGTGTTATCGCACGCTGGCAATCTCAATTGGTGTTCTCGTTCGAGATGGTAAGACGCGTGAGGAGGCTGTCGACTTCGTCCAAGCTCGGTTCAGAAGCTTTGGAGACAAAGCACACACCCCACTTCTACGCGATCTTCAAAATGAGATTCGAGCGATGAACAGCGCTCTGGCTGACAACATCGCCAGAGAAATCATGAATTCCTAAATGGCACAACAATAACATCGTCATCGTTCTTTATGGTCTTACGATATCGTTCTTTATGGTCCCTGCCCACAGCTGGTGTTGGATCTGAGAGGCGAGGAGGGGGAGGGTGGGTGCGAGGGAGGGAGGGGGCATTGGCGTGTATCGAATCGTCTTTGAACATATGTACCATCGCTTGTGTAGTTTGTGTATCATGTTTAACATTGGATTTTGAGACCGCGGTGGTGGTGGTGTGAGAGCTTTGGGTTTGTGTGTCTCTTAAACACCTTCTTATGGAAGTAAGTTCCGTTTTTACATCTTCGATTGAGTTTGTAAAGTCGTGGACGAGTGCATTTGTCCGCTTTCGACCTTCTTTCTCCTCTTCGATTAGAAGACTTACGACTCGACTTAAATACTCATTTGAACAATCACCAAGAGATCTAAGTTGGTCAAGTTTATTCTCCAATTTATGTATCTGGCGGACGCGGCGCGCCTCAGCGGCTACTTTCCTAGCACGCGCCAGTTGCTCTAAACGCGACTCAGAACAACAACTTGTTTTTGTGTTTGTTGTCGACACCGAAATAATCGTGCCATCATCTTCTGCATTTCCCCGATTTTGAAAATTCCTTCCACCGAAAGATTCCATAGGCCTGATTCAGTGGTTTATCGTTATACTTGTTGCTTCAGTAAAAAACTGTGAGTTGTCGACTGTCGACAACCATCTGAACAGTCGGAATTCCGTTGTGGACTGTCCCCATACCCTGTCTGTCGGACAGTTTCTGTCGGACAGACGCACTTGGCTCCAAGCCGTCAGTGGAGCGACCAAAGTCCACTTTTACGGGGGGGGGTTATGGTTGTAACGGGGTAAAGGGAGGGGAGTTCAAGAAGCACTGAGGTTTCAAATTTTAACGAAGAGGGGTAAGGGTGTGTATTTATATATATATATAATACAACGATTCTCTCTGTCTCTCTGTCTCTCTCTCCCTCTCTCTCTCTCTCCCTCTCTCTCTCCGTCCAACTCTGCCCACTTGCCCTTTGTATATATACCCCTCAGCTGGCCACTTTTTTTCATCTTCCGTCCAACTCTGCCCACTTGCCCTTTATATATATACCCCTCAGCTGGCCACTTTTTTTCATCTTCCGTCCAACTCTGCCCACTTGCCCTTTATATATATACCCCTCAGCTGGCCACTTTTTTTCATCTTCCATCCCAATCTGTGTTTGTGTGGACAAGTGTGTGGGGGGTTCATTGAGCTAGCCGGAAGTGGGCCTTTTCAGCTAGAGCGACCTTGTAACCGAGTTTCCGGTGAACCTCGATCTCCGCCCCCTGCATTGCTTTTTCAAGCTTTTGCCATTTTCCATCCACGCAAACATCATCATTTTTATGCTCGACTTTTATCCCATCAAATTCCAGCGAGGCCACGATCCACCCCTCGGATCGCAAGTAAGAATCGATGGCATCAATGATTCTATCTTCCAATTCGAACATGCAGAGGGAAAACACCGTGCGACGGATCGCCGACGCTGACGCCTTGTGCTGTGCTTTCTGTAGCGTCTTTTGTGCTTCCGCCCTGGCATGTGGAGCGGCCACTCGTTCGAGCTGACTTTTTGCCTGGGTAACCCTAGCTGTCGCCGAGGTTTGTACTTGGTGCACAAGCGCCGTTACATTTGACTTGAATTGAGGCAAACCCAAGAGCGCGTCAACGACCGCTGGACGCACGGTTTCTTGTAGCTCACGAAGGTCAAGCTGAAACTCGGTTTGATTCTTTGTGCAGTGTGAGTCGCGGATCCACGCCATGAGATTACCACCATTTAAGACGCGGAGCACGGCGTACTTGCATTTAGCTACTGGTACTCCGTAAAAAGCTGCGATGCGCTCAAGCACAGCCTGCCGATTTTCCACGTACTCAAGGAGGCTCGCCAAGATTGCCTCAGAAACATTCATAAACCGAGCAGCTTGTAATTGAAGATGAGGATGGCAGTTTATCATGTCCAAATCATGATAGTAGGACTTGGTAAGGAGTCGACGCAATCCTGAAGGGCAAAGTTGGAACGACGGATGCGAGGCCATACGCCGTCCAACCACACGTCTTTTACCATACGATGAAGTGAGATAACGGACCGCCGGTGGGGTTGGGTCGTTTGGGTTGGGTTTAGGTAACGCGGCTGCGTCGGCCGCCGTCAACCAATCAAACCTTTTGGATTCCGTTCCCTGAATGATTTGACCCACGGTACCACTTACAATGTTTTGCAATCTGTCCAATTCAACGGAAAGAGCGATGCCATTTAATTTCAGTGTCCGTGTCTCGCGCGTGTCGGGGGGGGGCTCCGGAATGGCAGGATCATGCAACATATCCTCGTCCACCAGCTCAGCGTCGTTCAAAATGCCCAACTCCATTTCTTCTTGGTCTAGCTCAGCGTGCTCAGCATTCCAGTTGGCGACGCGCACTCGCTTCCCGTTGAGACGCTCGCTCTTCACCAACCAATCCGCGATAATCCCCTCGCGACCACAAATTGTGAAGTCTATAGCGACGAGTGTTCGCTGACGAGATCCGTTCTTTTGCTTGCGTTCACTTGTCTTTTCCGGTTTCAACCCCACCGCCCTTGCAATGCCCTCGAGCATGTCAAGGAGGTCTCTTTTTCCACTATACAAAGCCTCGGCTTCAAACCTCAGACGTTGTGCAAACGCACGATCAGCGTCAGCGGAAGAACCGTCTCTCTCTCGGTTAACCATATCGACGATCCACGGCGGCAAACGGTTCGTGTCAAAGATGGACTCCAAGCCCAAAAGCTTTGCGCATTCAGAAGCCGCCAACATACGACAGCCCAAACCAACCTTGTTCATACCAGCGTAGGAACGCTTCTTGTGCGGGTCAATGTAGTCCTTGTAGCTATCTTGTTTCATCTGTTGCTCGGGAGTATAGCAACGGCTTAGCGCATTCAGTTCGACGCCTTGCTTTACCCCGGGCTTGTCTAAATCAACCATCGTGTTAACGTCGTCCGGAAGGCGTCCGACTTGACGGAGCAGCCAAAATGTTTTTAGAATCCATTGTTCAAAACTTGACTTACGGGCATTCGATACAGCACCAGTCTCTGGATCGACCAGACCATAACATGAATCAAAGAAGTTGTCTTCGCCCATTTCAATTTTCATGGATGTGCATCAAGATACACTCAAACTTTTCTTCTGTCTCCTTGAGCGCGGCGAAGGCATCGTCCTCGTTCACCTCCAATGCTGGAAGGTCGTCAGTCGTCTTTAGCGCGTCCGGTCCAGAAGGCTCGTCGACGATCTCCCAACCGTGATGCCGGCACACACGCCGCACTGTGCCATCCAAATTACTCATCTGGCATGACCTTTCCAAACGGCCGTGGGCCATGAGCCTTAGCAAGCCGTCCGGAATGTGAATCGGTTGTCGAATGTCGTTGGTGAATCCACCGATCGCCATCATTTGTTTTCGGTATAGTCGAGTCTGTTTAGCCCGGCAATAGTCTAACTTTTCTAACTCGTTGTCATAGCTGCGGGGAACGAGCTCCGCTCGCTTTCCCGCCTTTACTAGTTCATTGCGCAATAATGGGGGTATTCCGTCTACCAAGATGTCGATCGTGGTGTTGAGCAACGGCGCCTTTGCCCCACGACCAAAACGCAGCGCGGCTTGGGCTTGGGTAAGAACATTACACCCCATCCTACACGTCCAAATGAAAACTCGCGCAAATTGTACCGATTGAGGATCCACTCCAATCGAGAGAGTTGTGGTCGAGACAACCGCGCCAAAATCGAGCCAGCATACATCTGGGCGTTTCAAATCGTCTAATCTATCTTTTTCGTGTGTGTCGCCGCTGTACGGCTTGAATGGCAGGTGTAACTCCTTCAGTTTGGTACAGACTTCACGCATTTGCTTTTTATATCCAACGGCGATGGCGAAGCAATGCTCATTATTCTCGTGCCACGCAGAAGATGCCCGCTCGATCTCTTTCCACCATTCATCGGCGCCGCGCGCTGCAATTGAACAGTCGTAAAAGAAACGGGCGAACCGTTTGAGGTGAGACGGACCGAAATTGGTCAATGTCGCGCAAACTACTGATCTTTCCGGTGCCAAGATGCGGATAAAATCCGTGACCGCTGGGACTGGCTCCGAATCATCACATTTGTAGAAGGTGTCGGCGTCGCACATCACTAATCGTGGAGTCGTTGCACACAGATCACACAGAAGGGAAACATTGGAAAAATCTTGCATGGTTTCACCACCTACTAGTCCACCAATCGTTCGGACTTCATCGAGCAACATCATATCGAAGCATTGGCCCTCGACCAAATGCAGTGATTCCAAGGAGCAAACGACAACGTGGTGGGACGCGAGGTCAACAGCTTCGTCCTTGTAGAATCCATCATCGAAACCCGCCCCCGGAGCTCATGGGACAAATTTGTCCCGTAAAGGGTGTTAGCACTTAGTAGAAGCACTCGTCGTGCACGAGATTGCTCGCCCTGTAGAATGCGTTTCATGTATTCACGGAATACGTAAGACTTGCCACGGCCACATGGGGCCGCGATGACCAGAACATTACCAGGATCAAACTTGGTCTTTGGCGAGGGGTAAAACCCACTTTGGAAAACCCATGTTTGGCACCACCGATCTTCGGGACGTACATACTATCAAGCTCCAAATACTTCCCTTCTTGACCAGCGCTTCCTTCCATGAATGCCAAACCATTATCCGAGCACTCCACCTCGTGCCCGTCGCTCGTTGTGTCTTGTTGCATTCCTAGGGTCACACGTACTTAATTCGGTCAACCGAAAAAAATTGACCTTCCCAAAACCGTGTGTTTCGGTCTGTGGGTTCAAAGTTGTGTTGGCTGCCTCCTCCCCGGGTGAAATATTTGAAAACCCCCAACATGTGAAAATATTTGAAAACCCCAAAATTTGACATTTTGAAAACATTTTGAAACCTTGTGTGGGGTTTCAGTGTGGCAAAGGGGGCGTTTGGAACCAAACTTTTGTAGCTTCCCTCTCTCCCTCTCTACCTCTCTACTCTCTACCTCTCTACCTCTCTACCTCTCTCCTCTCTCGTCCTTTATTATTTTGGGGTATTTACAAATCGGGTAAGCGGATGAAAGAGCACAAAACCCGTTTTTCTCTTGTTTTCGCCATTCATTCTTATTGCTTCGAAACTATCTCTTGATTCCTTCAACTTTTACGCACGATCCGCCCACGCCCTTTATGCCAACCACCGATTGCGTTCTGGTTGAAATCACAATTGTCAAAAAGCCCGGTGACACAGACGCGATCCCACGGCTCTCCACAGGATAAAGTTGTATTGATAAATTCCGCCAAGAGTCGGAGACTTTGCGCTAGCAAAACGATGTCTGTTTGGCGATCGATCACGATATAACACAAGTCTTTTTTATTATGTAAGTCTCTTGGAATTTGCGAATTGCGAATTT
>CATOSE010000489.1:0-10289 GCA_951812265.1 Taphrorychus bicolor | reverse complement strand
CCACTTGATACCCTCCGCGGCTTGCCCGACTGTCTAGCCGACGCCCCAAGCAATGGGATGCCACGCTGCGAGCAGCGTCCCCCACCGCTTGCGATGAGTGCCTCACAGCGAAATCAGATGGTCTGCCGTCGAAAGGGCATGTGCCGTCCGTGCACGGGCCCCGCGATCTACAGAGCTTCGATATGTGGGAGTCCGGCGCACCCCACGTGCATGGCGGACAGAAATACTTGCTCGGATTCCATGACATTACTCCCCGCCTCGATCGCTTCTACCTGTTGCCGTCTAAGGCGTGGAGTGACGTCGAACGCGCGCTCGATTCGCACATCGCATGGTGCGCCCTCCCACGGCGTCACTATTCGGCACGTCCACACCGATAACGCCCAAGAGCTCTCGGGTCCAAAGGCTCTCTCTCTCTCTTCACCTCGAAACGTATCCACCTCACCACATCATCGGCACGCGTCCCACGGCAGAACGGCGTCATCGAGCAGCGCTGGCACATACTGGCGAACGACGTCCGCACGATGCTTCTGGACGCGCGACTCCCGGCTTCCTGGTGGTGGTACGCCACGCGCGCTCGGCAACAGGTAGCCTGGTGCCTGCCGGACCAGCGCAGTCAATATGCCGGACATTCACCCTGGTCGCTATTCACAGGTCATCGTCCGACCGAACGCCAACACCGCGTGTTCGGCTGCCTCGGCTACTTCAAGGACCTGTCCCCGGCCTACCAAAGCTCGCCGCACGCGCACGGCGTGCCCTAGTGCTAGGTCGCGCCGACGACCAACCCGGGTACGTTCTCTACGACCTCGACAAACGCACGATCGTCGTCTCTCCACATGTGCGTACGTGTGAAGACCAGCGCCCAGGGCGGTCCTCCTCACCGCGAGACACAGAGCCCGCAGACCCTAAGCTCCTCTTCACGCGTTCACCCCTCCGCGCCACCGTGCCCCGACGCCGCCACATGCCGCTCCGCCGCCCGGCTGCCCGACAGTGACCCGCCTGCCGACGACCTGCCTGATGACGTCGTCCCGCCGTCGCCACCCGCGCCCCCTTCGATGCAGACGATGCCGACACACCGCTGCCAGACGGCCTCTCTCCCGCCGTCTCCCCGCCAGGATAAGCGCATCACCTTATATGGCGCGCGCCGCCCCTGTCACCGCCGCACTCTCCGCACTCGGTGTCCCCCAGCGTCAGGCCCGTTCTTCCTCTACTTGTGCTCGGGACCTGCGCGGACAGGCAGCGTCTCCGCGCACGTACAGGCGCTAAAGGGACCCCCCGGTCGTCAACGTCGACATCAAGGTGGGGGGCTATGACATGGACATCACTCGCCCCGAGGTCGCCGCCGTCGTCCTTCACGCCGCTTCGCTCCCGCGATGCCTCGGCATCCTGGCCTCCATCCCATGCAAGACCTGGTCCTCGGCCCGTATGGTGCCTCAGCCGGGGGGCTCAGCTACTCCTCGCCGCTCCGCGACGCCAGTCACCCGCTAGGGATCCGCGCGCAGATGGCTCGCTGCCGCCACAGGTGATCGCCGCCAACGCCATGGCCGACCTGGCCGCCGCTGCCATGCGCGCATGTCGCTCCCACGGCGGCCTCTTTATCGCAGAGGCGCCGGTGTCGCGCGGCAAGGGTTCCCCCCTTCGCCATCCCTGGCCGGAGAAAGCCACACAGCCCCGCTGGACCACCCAAGCCTCCGCGAGCTCGCGACCTCCACCAGCGCCTTTACTGTCCATTTCGACCAGTGCGCACACGTCCTGACCCCACGCTGTGTCCCCAGAAGACCACAGCCCTCCTTGCGGTCTCCCGGCGCCGAAATCGTGCGTCACCTCTTCGGTCCGCTAGTGTGTAATCATCCGCGTGGTACCCACCCTTCTATGGTTGGCTACAACGCCGAGGGGGGGGGTACAATCCACTGAGTGGGAGAACTACTCCTCTGAGATGAACCGCCTGCTCGCCACATGCCTCGTCACCGCCTCCGCTACGACTGCTCCGGCACCCACGCTTGGCATCGATCCATGTCCGATTGGGCCGCTTTCTACGCCGCACCCTACACTCTTGTCGAAGACGACTCCACTGACCCTCCGCCTACGACGATGCTCGTCGACGCCGCTCCGACCCTTGGCTCCGACTTCCGCCCCGCACTGTACCACTCAGGTACTGATGACCAGTGTTCGCAGCCCCCCGCGAGGCGGACCGCCGACAACCCCACGTATCGTCAGGCTATGGCGGGCCCCGAGCGCAAGGAATGGGAGAAGGCCATTGAGCGTGAGATGGCAAGCTTGCGCGGTCACGACACCATCGAACCCATACCAGAGGATACGCTTCCGTCATGGGACCCAAACCGCAAGGCCGCACGTGAGGGTCGTAGGGCTCCTCCACGTACTCAAGAAAAAGTACGTCGATGGCATCTTCGACAAATATAAAGACCGCATCGTGTACGACGGGCGCATGCAAAAACACCACCGTCTTCAACGAGACAGGCCGTGTACTCGACACTTTCGCCCCCGCCGCACGATACACCACCCACAAAATCACTGTTGCGCACGCTACTCAGATGGGGGGGTCCGCCACCACACTGTCCTCACGCGCCTACATCGAGCGAATCGCCGCTAAGTACTGGATCGCCCGCTTGAGTCTTACCCTAAGTACACCACGCCGGCCGACCCTAAGCTTGCCGCCTTCTACCAGCAGGCCGTAGACCAGCGCGCTGACGCTGACCCGGAGCTGGTCAAGCCGTACTCGCAGATGGTAGGCGCACTCATCTACAGCATGCCCGCGTCTCGAGTCGACTGCGCCTATGCCATAGGCATGTGCGCTCGTTGCCTCACCTTCCCGACTCCCGACATGAACGTGCCCGACGAGCGGGCACCTGAAGGAGGGTCCGACTTCGTTGGGTCGAGGCAAAAACTTCAATCCTTTAAAAAAGGTACCGTACAGGCGCTCCCTGCGCTACTGACGGCTAACCCAGTCGGACACTACTGACTACAATACAGCAGCACACGTGGGTAACCCACAACCGTTAGGTTGGAGACTGAAGTACGATAGGTTCTGAACACACATGCGTACACCCCCCCATGCTGTCGCGATGGGCACCGGCGAACAGCACACGGCTATCAGCCTCCGCATGCGGCCTATAGAAGCTCATATGCGAAGAGGGCGACGGCGCTAGAACGCACGTCGCGGGCAACTCGCCGCGCCAAGAGCGCGGCGCGATCGCTATTGCGGGCGATGTTACACACGAGCGCACGGAACCGCTCGAAGGGCGTGCGGTTGAGCGCCTTGGTAAACAGATCGGCAACATTATCATGGGTACTTACGAGCTTCAGCAGGAGTAGCCCAGCAAAGGCATATTCACGGATGCGGAAATCACGTCGACCGAGATGACGTAGATTTTTGGTGGCGGAATAGTTACGGGACACGTCGAACAGGGCCTTATTGTCCACTTCAAATTCGACCGCGTCTTGGGGGAGACCCATATCAGCACACATACCTACGGCATGTTTGACGTCATCGGCGAGACCGGACGCGGCCACGATTTCCGCGTGAGCTGTACTGTTGGTCGCACAATCCTGTTTCCGAGAGACGGCGAGACAACAACCACCGGCGAGCCGGATACAACCTCCGGATGTGGAGTGCGTCATCTGCCAGTCGCTATCGCTAGCCGCTTTCAGTTTATGTGAATCTTCGTAAGTCGTGCTTTCAAAGCGTATGCCGAGTCCACGGGTCTGTGCTGTATACACGAGCACACGTATGCCACATCCGTACAACTCTTCTGTTGGAAATGTATAGGCACGGGCGCAAATGCCGGTCGGATAGAGACAATCGGGACGCGCGGTGGGACCCATCCATGCTAGGCCGCCGATCAGAGAGCGATAACGGCGCAAGAAGGTCGGATGGGCTTCGGTCTTGGATGCAAGGGCGGCCTCGTAGTACTCTAGAATACGGGGGTCGGACGGAGTATGAAAGGATCGATACTTGTCGATGCCTTGAGGAAGCTCGCGGGCGATCATGGACAGGATGTACGTATCGTTTGTAAGTTTGATCTCCGTTGGTGAGATGCAATGTACATCCATGCCCAGGAAGTATTGTCCGTCGTCGAGCGTGATTAGAAAGGCTTTTGCCATACGCTCATAGAAGGCGTTACATTCGGTTACATTGGTGTCGAATGTGTTGCCGTCGTCGACGTATAGATCGAGCTGTATATCGGATCCGTCCTTATACTGGCGATAGAAGTGGCATGGGTCTCCGTCTGAGCGTACGAAAGATTCGTCGACTAGAAGCCAATGGGTGAATGTGTTGTACCATATGCGTCCGGCGTCGGGTTCGCCGTACAGAGGACGAACTAGCATCCATATCATCTCGACGCCACGCTCGTCATATTCGCGGCAATCCTTAGGTGCGCGAGCGTAAACCACCTTGCCCGTGAGAACGCCTTGTAAGTAGGCTCCGGTGACGTCCCACCCACGGCGTCGTGCGCGCTTGCAAACCGCGGCACCGCAACCGAGCTTAAAGGTACGATGCATGAGGGTCGGGGATTGTGTGCGAAGGTCGGTATTGTTTTTAGATGCATTCATCTGGTTGCCGCAGAGTACGATCCTGATCTTGTATTTCGTCACAACCATGCCCTTGCCGCGCTTGCGTTTGCAGACGCACATGGTGTCATATATATCTTGATCGCGAGGCACTCTATCGGCGGCGACCTTTTCGCCGATGACTCCGAAGCTATCGAGATTGTGCATTTCGTCCAGGAGTGCGTCCTTCCACTTTTGTCGGTCCGGTCCTTTGATGGCTTGTTCGTACGTTGGGTCGTCTTCGGCATCGAATGACGCCATGACTGTGTAGTCGATTCCGGTGTCAAATGGCATATTGCCCTTATGGCCGGAAAGCCACTCATAAGGTACGTCGCCCCACGCGAAGTGCACGCTGACGTCTGGTATCCCTGCGATCACCTGCCGCTCACAATCGATGGTACAATTACTAGTGCCGAGGAAGGCGGGAGAGGTGTCGGGTCGATCGTCCTGTAGGTCGGGGGCTGGGGCGCTGTCGGTGCGGACGTTATGCTCGTGGACGTTGAGTACGCCCAAGCGGAGCGCTTCGTTTTCGGAACTAACGTCGGTCGACAATTCGGACGCCCAGGTCGCGTAGGCCTCTATCTGCTGTAAGGAGAATTCGGATTTGTTAGCATCGGGAGTCCCACCCCCCCTATCCGGCAGTAGAAGAGGCCACGAAGCCGGGTCGGTGGTGGTGGAGTCGGAGGGACGGTGGCCGGCCACCCTCGGCGAGAAGGAGACACCTACGAACGCATCACGAAACGGATCGAGAGTGGCATCGGCGTATGCGAACAACGTTTCCGTTAGGCCGACACCACGGTGGCTCGTGACGCGTGCGGTACTACGAGCGGCGAGACGTTGTGAGATCGGTGCCTCGGTGACGGGGGTCGGGAGGGTAGCCGGTTGAGCCGGCGGCGGCGGCGTGTGAAAGCCCGAGGCGTCGCTTAGCGTGTCGTCATCGGCGAACGGTTCGGCATCCTCGACGGAGCCATCCTCGATGATGCGTTGAGCTTGAGGCGGGGCCGGCGGCAATGGAGGCGAGGCTTTGCGTGTGAGACCTTCCAAGCCGGGAAACGTGTTGCGGAGAAATGTCACGTTGCTCGACATGATGAGCTTGGCGCGGTGGTACTCCGGGCAATAGAGTCCCCATCCCGGTTGACGGCGGTCGTGGAGGACACCGGTGCGGCCATATGTGCAATAAATGGCCAAGACGGCACGGTCGTCACCTTTATCGGGGATGGTGCTAGTGTCGTTCAGCGCGTGGGCGAGGCGGACATACGCTTGGCAACCGAAGGGCTTAAACATGAGGGCACGCGGCTTGACACCGAAGCATTTGGACCAAGCATTATGATCCGGGTCACTTGCTTTTGGGAGTATATTGCGCTTGCATGAGGCGTCGATCATTGAGATGAGAAGGAAGCTAGCCGGCGCACCCCACACGGCCATTTGTGCTTGTGCGTCGCCGCGGCATGTGCGCCAATAGCGCTCCATCACACCGTTTTGATTGGACTCGTACTCGCAACCGGTAGTGATTAGGATGCCTTGAGGACGAAATTCGTTGATAGTGGCGTCGCGCGCCTCGTCCGTATGAAAGACGTTTTCATTGTCGGTATGGAGACGCCGTACTTTGACACCGTGAGACGCAAACCAAGCAACTAAGGCGCGTATTGCGGCGGGCACGTCCGTTTTGGATTTGAGCTTGACCAAATCGGCACACGATGAGAAGTTATCGATGCCGCCGAATATCGTGGTTTCACCGCCGATGATGCACGGCGTGCGCGTTGACCAAAGATCCATAGACACGATTTCGCCCGGGGCGGTCACGGCATGGACGGCCGAGGAGTGTTGGCGTGTAGCTTTGGCGCGCAAGCAAGCGTCACAAGAGATAGATGCGAGTTTGGACCAAGAAGCCGGGATGTCGGCACAACAACGGTGTAGATGCTTGAGTTTATCCGTTTCGCCGTGGCAAAAGGTGTTGTGTATCTCGTGGCTCGTCACGGTGGATTGAACCGTCTTGTGTCCACGGCCGACCGGATCCGAGACGGTCTCACGTGAATCGGCCGGTAAGCCCGCATTGGCGGGTTGGTCGTCGCAAGCAACACACGTGGGCTCGTCATCGATGGAGCATAGATGCTTGGAGCCGGGGTTGAGTAGGAGGAAAGCGACATCCTTGCAAAAGGAGTCGGGGTACGCACCCGTGTATTGTATCTTGCTATCGCCATGGTCGATGTCGGTAAGGCCGGCGTACGACGTGTGGAAGCCCTTTTCGTGGAGACATTGACCGCGGCTAAGAGCGTCGGCGACATATTGAAGGTCACGTGACATCATTAAAGTGATGTACTTTTGTCGGTCGAGGCCCCAAAAGCACAAGGCGACGTCAACAAAGATGGCATTGGTGAGTGTGGCAACCTCGCGGCATTGGGGGACTTGCCACCACGAGCCATGGTCACGAAATGTTTCGTTGAAGAAGCGTTTCCAACGGCCCGATTGGTCACTACGTTGTACGGGATTTTCGGCGATCCAACTACGGCCTTGTAGATGGCACTTGAGTATAATGTCAAGGCCGAATGCGGTAACGGTGTTGGAGTCGATCACTTGCCATACGATGTCCTCTCGGAGGTCATGTAAGCCGGGGATACCTAGGACGTGATCAAACGTCCTAAGAACCGGCCAATCGGGTATGGATAGGAAGCGGGCCACCGTGTGAGTGCCGCAAGGCGCGGACACCCACAATGTGTCATATTTGCCGTCGTCGACGTCGCGCGCTACGATATCTTGGACGGCTTGGCGGCGCAAATCTTGATCGTTTCCATTTAGTTTGTCGTATTCCGTGCATCGCGAGCCGCCGAATTGTCGCCACCAATAACCCATCTTGCCGACTTGTCCCGAGCGGTTCGAGAACAAGTACAGTAGGGAGGTTCGGCGAGGAGACACGTTCAAAGCATTGAGGGCGGAGGGTTGTTGTCCACGCGGGCTACGGGCAACGAGCACGCCCACATTGCGTAGGGTCACCGTTGAGCCGTTCGACATAGACATGCTACAACTAGATTTCGAGCCGATGATGGAGCAACCTTGGGCGAGCAAGCCGGCCAATGGGATGAGATCGTGGGGGCATTTGGGCATGACCACACCCGTGAGGGTTTCGATAGTAATTGACCCGTCATCGGCTTGGAAAGGTACATCGACAAGGCCCATGCACGTGGGCGTTTCGGCTCCACCGGACACGCCGCGCACTTGATACTCACAAGGCTTAATCGACTCTTGCCGGAAGCATGCGGTGTCTCTCATTACGGCTATTTTAGCTCCCGAGTCGATCACCATGTCGGGGCACAAGGGGTCGTTTGAGATTCCCGCCGTGAGGCCGGGGATGTCTACGTCACCGGCGAATTGGGGTACGAGGTAGGTCTTAGTCCACGGTGCGGTGACGGATGACGCCAAGTGAACGTGATCGAGGATGGTGTGGTTGTATGATTGCCAAGCCACGACGTGTTGATAGTCGGCAATGTCGGAGTCCGATAAAGCCGCGGCACGAGCTACGTATACCCAAATGAATATGATCACCACCATGGTGACCACGTGCCCCTTTACCAAGTGGTAGAGGCGCGCGGCGATTGACGAGATACGCCGGATGATGTTGGGATATAGTTTGGATGTAGCCAAAACCGCAAGGGTTGCCAAAATGCCTCTTGCTTCGGGAGAGCTCCATAGAGGAGATTCGATGAGTTGTCGAGCAAATGCGACGGCATCTACCCCCCCATCTCCGATATAATGGAGAGCAATAGGAAGGGCAAGCTCGTAAGCGCCGGCGGCGAGAGAGCGGACGGGAACGAGTAAGGCGCAAACGGCACCGGCGGAGGTGTGGGCGGCGGCGAGAACGACGAGAATGCCGACCACGAGGAGACCGGACGCCCAAGCCGTAGCGACACGATGAATCGCGCCAACGGCGCGAGTCGTCTCGGGTGGATCGGATAGGGCGGGTGCGAGCACGGTAGAGCGAGCTTCGGCGGCGGCACGACGTTGTTCAACGGAAGGGACAACGGCCGCGACAATCGGAGCGGACGGGGGCGGCGGTGGCGGCGGCGGCGGTGCCGGCGGCGGAGGCGCGGAAACCGCGGCGGACTTCGGAGGAGCTAGCGACGCGGTAGGGCGCACACCGAAGACGCGGATGCGGTCACGGGGGCGACCCGGCACCAATGGATATTGATAGAACGATTGGTAAAGGGTATTAGCGGCGGACTCGGACGTGACGATAGCCCAAGCGGGCGGCACGAGGGAGGCGCCATACTTGCGCCAAGCTTCACCAAATGAACCGAAAGTCTCGATGCTCGTCACGAGGACGTCGAGTTTATTCGCGCGCGACGCACCACGAAAGGTGTCGCCGACTTGAAGCTCCCTTGTAATGGAATCATTGCAAAGGCGGGCCTCAAACTTCTTAGCGCCACTTTTGATGAGACCGAGGCTAGGTTCGCGGAAGCCGACCATCGGGCGCGGGCGCGACGGCATGGGCTCAACAAGAGGCGGTGCGGGCGGTGCGGGCGGCGGCGGTTCGACGGCGACGACGGGAGCATCGCCGTCGGTCTGGATCTGAGCTGAATCATCAAATTCTAAACCGAACACGCCACCTGCGAGAGCAACGGCAGCGTCAGCGGCGGGCGGGCAGATTGGGACGCATTGCTCACCGAGTCGTTTCGCATTGGCGAGTCGGTCGGCGACGATGCGTGCCATAGCCTCTTTGTTTTCCCACGTCTTACGTGGGAGGGGTCCGGCGAACAGGTTATCGCGGTAACATGGCGGCGGATGATTGAACTTACAACACGGTCCCCGGGGCGGCAAGACGGAACAACCGGTAGGTTTGTCGGAGGTGCGCGCGCGCGCGTTGGCGCCCCCGCGGTCGCCCTTGCCGGCATCAAGCCCGCGCGGGCGACGTCCGGTGGGTTGCACAGCACCGACGGTCAAGTCGCCGATCACGAGAGCTTTCGTGTCAAGGCCCCGAACCTGCGTCAAACTATCAATGCACGCAGTCACAACGGTAGATGAATCTTGGAGTTGGGCGGGGCTCAGATTATTCATAATTTGCAACTGAAGCCACGGCACGTCGGGCGGAAGTTGCTTGATGACCCATCGGCCAAGGCTGCCATCGGCAGGATACGGCCGAGTGAGAAACGGTATGTGATGCACCAGCGCAGTATTAACACGGGCGGCGAAATCAGCAACGGATGCGCCCGAAGCGAGCGGGGAGACGAGCAACGATGCCATATGTGCGTCGTGATTGTCGCCCTCGCAAGAGACGGCCAGCGCCGTGCCTTGCGTGAGTGCGTTTTCCATCGCGAGGAACGCGGCTGGGCCGTCGAACCACTTGGCGAAAGAACCACCTAATGAGTGCGCCTGTTCAAGAGACTGCAGGCGTAGTGGGGCGTGCTCATGCAGCGCCGCTTGAATAGCCTTAAAAAAGGCATTCTTGAGTTCAGCCTCATGCTGATCGTGTTGCAATTGCCGCTGGCGATTGTCATCTTCGACGCTTGCGACGCGAGCAGCCTGAGCAGCAGACTGGGCATGCGTAACAGCGCCTGCAGCGGATTGGTCGCTGCCTGCTGGCAGCGCCGGCGGGACGGTGCGTTGTTGATACGAAAGCAAGCTTCGCGCTGTGTATCCATCAACCATCGCAAGCCAATCGGGCTCGAGCAACGCACGAGCCACCTTAAACCACTCACGTGCGGCGGACACTGAAAGACGCTCATTGAGCA
>CATOSE010000488.1:0-14743 GCA_951812265.1 Taphrorychus bicolor | reverse complement strand
GTACAAAGTGAAACATGTGGTCGTTCGACTCGATGGTGCGACTTGATTCGCCTCGAGTGCTTCGACGCTGTCGACGGCTGTCGCATTAGCACCCGTGTGAGCCTCCGTTTTTATTTTTTGGAGCGCAACCTTTTGTGTCCTAGCCGTACGCTAATGTAGTAGAGGGCTAGAAACAAAAATTCAGGTCGGCCTGCGGGAAAAAGCATGCTTTTATGTCGCTCAAAATGATAAAAGACCTCCATATTAAGCTTCAATTTTTCCTTTGTTACGGTACCCGTATATAGCTTAAAATCACTTGTACCGACGGTACCGTATGTTTGCGACCTCGGAACGTTGCCACGGAAGGATCCAGTGACATCGCCACCATTGAGTATGGCTCGGGGGAGAGCTGCAAAGCGAGACAGGGCGCAGGCTGGCTGTGACAAGGCAGAGCCCCCCGCAACGCAGTCGAAAGCGCCAAAGGTGCGCAAGGTCAACTGGGTGCAACGGGTGATCGATGACATCGATGCACGACAAGAAGCTAGGCGGCTTGAGTTTGAGATCGTGGACGGGGCGGTGGAGGGCGGTGAGGGCGACGGAGAGGGCGGTCAGGACGAGGCAGAAGCGGACAAAGAGCCGGATATCGAGCAGGGCGCCGTGGAGGCGCTGGCGGCGATCGAAGGCAACCTGGACGACGTCGTTTGGCTGAGTGCCACCAAGGAGACGCAGGTCCTGGGCGCCGTGGAGGACTTGGGAAAGGAGCCTGTGGCGAAGGACAAAATGGCTGATAGGGTGGATGAACTCCAACGCAAGTTCGCGTCCGAGCGGGAAGCGTCAAGGCAGGGCGCTGCCGCAGAAGACGGGGAAGAAGGGGAAGAAGCTGCAATGTTGCAGGACATCATGATGGAGGAGCTCTTCAGCTCGCCGGCGAAGCGGCACAAGGAGAAGGCGAAGGGCGAGGTGCAGTCTCCAGGGCCTTCTCCATCTGCGGCAGCTGCTCGTGCTGCGGCCCTTGGCATCAGCGGCGATTGGGACGTCGTTAGCGAGTTGGACTCAACCCTCATGAGCGAGGAGAGCAGGGTCCGGATCTCGGGTGCCCAAGGTTCAGAAGCAAAATTGGGGCTCTTCGACTTGTTCGACTCGATGCAGGATGGTGATATAGCTGTGCGCGCAGCTGGGGCGCAAACCTCTCCGTTTGTTCTCCAACAGGGTGGGCGCCCCACCAAGCGTGTGTACCTGTGCAACCATCCCACAAAGAGTGGGTTCAGGGCGGCCCGGATGGAGAAGAAGAAAAAGGTGGCCGGAGGCAGAAGGGGTGGGAAAAGGGAAGGAGATGAAATGAGGGAGTTCTTGGGGCACCTGGAGCAGGTGCCGGCGGGCACATGCTCTGCGTTCGTCGAGCTGACGAGCGTGAGGGCCGGGTCCCTCTTGACAGGCACGTGGAGGAGGTGAGCCATGCACCACCCATTCTTCCCGATTCCTACATGCCATCACTTCCCACTTCCCACTCATGTGTGTGTTTCGCGCTTGCAGGCCCAAGCTACACAAATACGTGTACGGTGACGGCAAGGAAGATGGTGCGGACCGAGGCAGTGAAGAAGGTGAAGAAGGCGAAGAAGGCGAAGGAGGCGAGACCACGAAGAAGCTGGTTGTGGCGCTAGATTCACTGCCAGCAGGTTCCATCACCACCACTCGCAAAACCACCACTCTCACTACTCTTCCCACTTGACATCCTACCTCACTCACCCACCTATCACCTACCTACCTCAACAACCTACCTCACCAACCCCATCACTATCTGAACTCACGGGCCGTCTCCTTCTAGGTATGGTTCGCGACACGCGGGTGGTGGCCATCACCTCCTTCTGACCCCATAAGGAGTGCCTTCTTCAAAGTGAGTGTGAAGTGGAGAGGGACGAAGGTGACGATATCGAAGAGGATCGCGATGCAATTGCGCCTGAGGACCATTTGGATGGGTCTGCCCTTCCTGGGAACGCCAAAAGGGAGAGGAGTCGGTCTTTCACGTCGTCGCAGCTGGAGCACGCCTTGCGCCCGGACTTCGAGGCGCACGGTCGGAGATGGACCGTGCGCGAAGTGAGGGAGAGGATCATCCGCATTGACCCGGGTGCTGTCAGTATTGCGGGTTATGTGTTTGAGAAGTTGCGCAGGGTACACCGGGTAAAGAAGGAAACGTCCACCAAGCTGATACAAGGCCTAGCTCTTTGTCTGCGCCGCCGAGGCTTTGGCGTCGTGTTGCACACAGCCTCGGCAAGCAGCGTACGTGAGCAAGCACTCGAGCTGGCTCGCAAGAGGTACTACGGAGAGGCGCGCAAACGAGGAATCTCGAAGGTCGCCCGATTCAAAAGAAGTGCTGTGGCAACGGCATTGACGGCCATTCGCGACACATTCGTGCGACCTGGTTTGGAGGAGGTTCCTGCTGAGTATCTGGTGGGATACACAGTCGTCCCTCCCGCACAAATGGATGGTGGCCATGCGAACTTCCCTCCCTGCGATGCAATCGATTGTGCAGGAGTGCGGGGCCGGGCATCTGGAATTCTAATCGTGCGCGGCAAGAAGGACGGTAACAGCAACCTCCACGCGGCTTCACTATCCCACATGCTAGCCGCCGAGGGTGACCTCTATGTTGGTGCCCACACCGCTGCCGAGAAGGCACTCCTGCCGAAGGAGGCATTCAACACCCCGAACTACGTCACCCTCGTTGATGGAGGGGCATCTCTGAAGAGCCAGAATAAACTGTGCAACCCCAAAGCGAACCTCCTGAGATGTTCACGCCATTTGCTCGACGAGTGCATCAAAGGCTCAGCTCCCGCGAAGGCATCCGTGGAGCCCTACAAGAAGCTCGTGCAGATCCCAAATGGACACAACAGGGCGGCTGACCGAATCTACGACACGCTACCCACGGGAAGCCCCTTGCGCAAAATCCCTAAGGAGGAGCTCGCTCCCGTTTACCTCCCACCGGTGAGTTGTTGGTTGTCTGCTCGCGCAGAAGCATGTGTACTAGCAAACCCCACATGCGTTCATGCACACCTCCTGTCTATATCAACTATACATCGTCTACCTCACACAGTCTACCTCACGCAGGCGGCATCAAATCATGGCAATGGAACAAACAACGACGCCGAAGCATCGTGGAGGTTGCACAACCTCGTGCGACAATCGGATGATCTCTTCGGGTCCCTCCTCACCTATTCTATCGACGAGCGAGCCCGGTCGGATGACCATTGACCTGCATGAAAGGATGTTCAAGGCGAAGCACAGCATGTCTGTGGCGCCTGTGGAAGGTGGTGCTGTGACTTGGGCCGAGGACGCCGTTGTCCCTGCCGTTGAGGAGGACCACGGCAGGGTGCGGCTTGCTGCGTCTAGCATTCGGTTGCCGGTCCCCGTCAAAGGCTCAGCTGACAAGGATGAGTTCTTTGTCGACAGCAACCCCGGTGGTGCTTTGAGCTCATCATTTTTGGGAGCTGGGTTCCAATGGAAGGTGAAGTTGTCCGCAATGTCGAAGGGCAATTATCTGGACTGCTGCAACTGCGGACGTGTCGCCTCCTCACGAGGTGTGCTCATATTATTTTGCATTTGACTCGTGATGTGGTATTGTCGCATCTTTCTTCCCACGTGAGTCATGCTATTGTACAGGTATATGCAAGCACTTCAAGCGTGCGTTGATGTCTCAAATGCGGCTTGGAGGAAGTACGTCAAGCCGTGGCGGACTCTAACTGCATGGGAGAAGCAGAACCCGTGCCCGTGGGAACCCATTTCGGCGCAAGAGATAATCGACGCCACCGATGAGCTACATCGCGCTGAGAAGTTGTTGATTTTGGAGGAGCCCGACCTGAACATCACTAATAGAGGTCGACCCGCTGAGGGCAAGAACATGACAAAGGAGGCGAGAACTAACTATCCGACGAACCACATAACGAACTGCCTGACGAACTACCTAACGATCCACCCAAACTAACCACTTAAGTAACTAACTAACACACACCCCTCACCCCACACTCCTCGCACCCTCGCCCCTTAGGCTACTGCACGTGCAAAGTCTTTCTTGGAGGAGATGCGGGAGTTTGGGAATCCCGCTGCTGCCGTCAGGGACGTGCTCGCCAGTGGTGCCGCCAAGAACCGTGGGGGGAGGGGATCCGAGAAGCATTGCGGTTTTTGCAAGGCCATAGGAAAGTCGGGAGTGGGGCACCGCCGTACTAATTGCCCTTTCAGACTTTCAAGAAAGTCTGAGATGGCAGCGGATGAAGCATTGAACCGCAAGGGCTTGAAGACGAAGAGCAAGCCAGCACCATTTGGATCTCCTGCTGCGTCCGTTGCGGCAGGCAAGGCAGCCGCTAAGAAAGCAGCAGCTAAAGGGGCTGCCGCTGTGGATGGCAAGGCTGCCGATGGTAAGGCTGCGGATGGCAAGGCAGCTGCTAAGAAAGCAGCAGCGGGAGGGGCAGCCGCTGCGGATGGCAAGGATGCCGATGGTGAGGCTGCGGATGTCAAGGGTGGGAAGTCCCACTTTAAGTGGCCAAGTAAGGTCGCTGCAAAAGTTGTCGGCGACGAAGCCACTTTAGCAGCAGAATCCGCCGATGCCGAGGCTGGGCTGCTAAGGAAGCTGCTGAAATTGTCCGGGCCCGCTTCCGACTAACCAGCACCGCCGCCGATGATGCCAAGAGAGTGTAAGGGTGGGTGGATGGTGTACGTGATCTCAAAAGCAGAATGGGTAAGACCATCTCCGTTGCAGGAGATGGTTTTTGCTGGATGTATGCGACCCTCGCGAGCATGAACGTTTTGCAAAAGCCGAGTGCACCAACGAAGAGAGACTACGAACTCGTCCGTCGCTTCTTAGAAGCGTTGCAAGAATACTGCGCGGATGGAATGGCGCCTCCGAGTGTGCGATCAGATCCTGACAAGCTCGAACGCATTGCGGCTGCGACGGCACCCCCCTTCGATGACCTCGACGAGGCCAACTATGGGGGGGCGTCGTACTGGTTCCCTGTGATTGCATCTTTTCTCGAAGTCTATGTGGTCTGCATCACCGCGCCTGTCCTTGGCACCACGGACGAGGACGCCCGTCGTATTGCAGCGACTTAAAAAAAAAACCCGAAGCAGCTACGCAATTTATCGGATCAAACTGTCATGGGCGAATTTGTGAAGTAAAGTCCCGTTGGCAAGGGGGAGCGAAGGTATTGCACGCCTAGCCACCTGAGTCCGCACGTTGCCCAACCTCCATCTATACACATATTCTGACAACAACATTCCTAATGCAGGAGTGTGACCCTTCAAGCGTTGAGACATTGTTATGATAAGAAGGAACCTCGCATCTTCGTCCTCAACAACGGAGTTGCTGGTACAACAGCCACCACCACCGCCACCACCACCGCCACCACCAGCACGACGACGACCACCACCACCTGCACCACCTCCACCACCACCACCACCACCGCCACCACCCCCACCACCCCCACCACCACCCCCCCCACCACCTCCACCACCTCCATCACCACCGACTAGAACCTAGTACTCCTACTTGAACTCTCATCCTCTACCATGATGTGTGCAGGGATGGGCGGACATTTCTGGGTAACGACACATCAGCCCGGAACGGTACCCCTTCCAATGGTGATCCATGCATTCTTGAAGGAGGAGGCCCTCCTGAAGCAAGCTAAGAAGCCATCTTCGACTCCTCTTGTGACATCTCCCACCGCGCGTTCCTCCCGAATACGCGGTCCCAGCAAATGACAATTCTTGCCACCTGTTCTGGTTTCCCAATTGGGCCCCTCACTACACGTCTCGGCAACAGGTGGCTTTGTCAGCTGCCCCACAAGCGCAGGTAATTCTAGTGACATCCTATCACATCTCCCACGACATCCAAGCAACACCCATGAAGATCACCATGTCGTCCTTCCTTCGACGCTGGTTGACCTGGTTGCTGATGGACACCTTCAACTTCCGTCAGATCCTGATCGCAGTGTTGTGTACGTACAGGAGGCCCTGGTCCAAGGATGCGGGCAAAAACCCTTTGTGAGAGCTGTGTGGTTCACCCCTGATGCATCCGACGAAATCACTGGCCAAGTGGCCGGTTCGCATGCAAACTCGCAACACAATGTGTGGGAGCGATGGATTGCGTCACAAACTTCCGGTGGTGCAGATAGTACACGTGCTCAGCGTAGCTTTGGAAGTGTGAGTCCCATGAGTGGATCATTCACCGAACTTGGCGTCGGGGTCCTCACGGGAGGAGGACGCACTTCCATCACACGGGGGGAGGAGCGATCGGTCGTCCCATTTGCACGCAGTCCCACCCTCAGCACACCGATGGAGAGGGCGCTCGGTGAGTTCATGAGTGACGTGAGTTGTGTGTTGCATGAGGTTCTCCCGGCGGGTGTCATGGATGATCACAAAGTGCCGTCATCATGCCCTCTCCAAATAGCTCATGCCTACCAGTACCCCCGCCTGAGGACCCACACTCCTCCACTGTCATCCCACCAAGTAGTGATCCGTGGCCCGCGTGTTGGTGGAGCAGGTGAGGATGTGGTGAGCATTCCGCCGCTGGCAGGTGCCGATCACGCTGATTTGGCAGCCCGCAATTCGATCTCTGACTTGCATGTAGACCCTTGGGATGGAGGGGGTGCCCTCGGGACATGTACGGTGCACACATGTCAACGGTTGTCCGTTGTACCGGATGCGGAGAGAGAGAGTAAACTCTTGCTGTTGCGTGGTCTTGTTGCTTTTCCATTTCCGTTTGGGGGCAGAGGGGTGCTTGTGCGTTCAATGGTCCCTGGGTGGCACTGTGCCATTTTGATGCAAACGAGTCATTGCTTGCACGGAGGAGTGCTGCCCTGTGGCATGGAGCATATGGGCCTTGCTCTCTCCCATCTGCGCATGATGAGGATCGTTACATATCCCCTCTCACGCGTCGAGACGCTCCTTCAGCGATTAGCGGAGGCAGTGAGCCGTGGAGACTCCGAAGCTGCGCAAGTGCTGTACACCTCTAGTGACGCGTGGGTGCGTGACAGAATGGATGGAATGGGTGAGTTGTGAGTGCGAATTCCAGTGGCCGGGCCTAACCTCACAACGCCTTGTGGTGCGTACATTATACTTATTTGGATTTGAAATCAGAGAAAGTGGTATTCCATAATACTGGAAGTGCCAAAGCAATCTGTTATACTTGTACCGAAGTGCGGCACCTCGCGAAATACATGGTGGTACATCCGTTGAAGCTCATAGGCATCGTGAGAGCACTATTTAATTTTATGATGCTTCAGAAGGGAGGCGCCCGAACCGGTGAAACTTTAAAATTTATGATGCTTTAAAGTTAAAAAGTTTTTTATGATGCTTAGCAGTTGCAACGTTTTTTTATGATGCTTAGCTCTTTTTGGAGGCATCTGCTGCATGATGCTTGGAACTGCTAAGCATCATAATATTCAAAATTTACTTTAAAGCATAGTCGAAAACCGTGCGCCACGACACGCCCCGGGGGCGGGGTGGGGCGCCGTAGCGAAAGCGACGAGGAAAGCCCGAATTTTGGACCCGTTGAGATTTTCACATTCACAACTCCTCCGTTGCAGCGCCGTCAAAGCAGTGTCTCGCGGCAACGAGCTTGGCAAGGGCCGGGCCGCGACCCTCAATACTCGCAGTTGCGCCGCATGTTGCACATGCGCCACATGCGCCACAGGCTTGAGCCCAAGCTCCTGTTCGGCCAGAACTGTCGCGGTCTCAAGACTGAGGACCGCATCACAGAGCTATTCGACTCGTGTGTCGGCAACATCATGCGTTTGCGACAGGCTTGCAGGAGACGTGGAGAGCAGGACTAGAAGAGCGTATGCAGGCAGGCTGTTGCTTCATCGGCGTGGGACCAGACGCACAGGTTGGCCGTGGCTCAAAAGGGGTCGGGTTCTTCCTTGGGCGAGCAGCAGTGGACGCTTGGCTCGCAGGTGGCGCAGAAAAGCACGTTGATCTCGGTCCGCGTGTGATGGCCGTGCGACTGCTAGCCAAAGATGGCCACACAGGCAGACAGCTCGGCGTGTTCCTCCTCAATGGCTATGCACCTATCTCCACGGCTTCGGACGCTGAATGGGATGCATACTACGATGCTATCGCCCGAGCTCTCCGCCGTATGCGACGTGGCGACGTGTTGGTTTGGCTCACAGATGCAAATGCGAGCATCGGTTGTGGCAGCCTCGGTGTCTCACCTGACACGGGCCGTGCTAATGGGCGTGAAGCAGTGCGCCCTCATGGAATCAAACACCTCAATGCTTCAGGCCGCCGACTACGCAGCTTTCTGGAGATATATAGTCTCCGATCGATGGCATCGTTCTTTCAGAAGCAGCATTATGGCACGTGGACACACCCTCGCTCAAAGCTACCGCACCAGCTCGATCATATCATCACAGCATGCCGCGACCATGCCCGCTTCCGTGATGCAGGCTCCTGGCGTGGCGGGCAGTTGCTTGATAGTGATCACAGAGCGACTGCGTGCAAGCTCAGTCTCCGTTTCTTCGGCCGGCGTAAGCCTGTCGTGCCGCGCACCATGCTCGCACGCCTGGACTACACGGAGCTGTACACAGCGGAGGGCCGCCCCAAGTTTGCGGATGCTGTGGTTCATTGCGCTCGTCAGTACGCCTCTACCGTTGCTACCTCCGCCGCCACTGCAGTGCTGTCCACGCCCGATTCGGTACGACCGTCCCTCGCTGTGTCGGCATCACTGGAGGTGTGCTCAGGTGGCTCAGGCGCGGACAGATGTGCGTGGGTGGAGCTGCAGCTTACAACACCTGTGCCTCAGCTCAGCTATGCTCAATTAGCCGACGTGCTACAGGCGACAGCATTGGAGGAGCTGCCCAAGAGGCAGCGTTCACAGCCCTCATGGTTTGCCGGAGCCGCTTCTTGGTTGCAGCCACTCCTCGCTGCTCGTAATGCTGCCTTCGCTGCCCATCAGCGCCAACCCACCGCCTCCCTCGCCGCCCGCCTGCACGAGGCACGTGCCGCTGCGCGGCGCGGCCTCTGCAAGGCCAAATCAGGCTGGATCCTCGCCAAATGCAAGGCAGTGACTGATGGCTTGGTGGGCTGCCACGGCACGAAAGTGGCGTGGGACGCACTGAGCGAGCTTCGTGCGGGGCTGATGGGTGTCAAACGCAGTGCAGCGCCTGCCAAGATGCAGAAACCTGACGGCTCCCTCGCTACATCAGCCGCAGAGAACGCCGAGGTATTTGCATGTCATTTTGGTGCGCTGTACGGGCGCACGCCATCGTTTGACGCGTCTGTGCTCGACTCTGTGCCGCAACGGCCAGTGCACGAGGGGCTCGATGGACTACCGACCGACACGGAACTGCGCAAAGCGCTCAGCAAGCTGAGCGACACCGCCCCCGGTGCATCCGGGCTGACTGCACGCGTCTGGAAGGCCCTAGGCGCGACGTCTGAGGCATTCACGCTCGTTCGTCAGATCGCGCATGCGTTCTGGGAATCGGAGAAGTCGCCAGCGGAGTGGGAGGTCAACCTCCTCAGCATCCTGCCCAAGAAGGGCGACCGCAGCCTCCCAGGTAATTATCGCGGTATAATGATGCTGGAGGTAGACTGCAAGACCGTTGGGCTCGTGCTGCAGATGCGCCTGGACCCGATCAGCGAGTCGCTAGACCACGAGGCACAGGTGGGCTTTCGTGGTGGGCGCGGCAGCCGTGACGGCTGCTTTACCATCAAACAGGCGCTCCGTAAGCGACGCGAGCATGGGCTGTCTACATGGGTGCTGTTCGTTGACTTAGTCAAAGCTTTCGACAGGGTGCCTCGCAAGCTGCTATGGGCGTTGCTGCTGCGCTTTGGCGTGCCGCCGAAGCTGGTTGCGCTGCTGAAAGCGCTGCACGCTCGAGTGCACGTGCAGTTCGAGGTGGATGGTGTGCTACGCACGCTTGCTAGCATCATTGGCGTGAAACAGGGCGATTTGCTGGGGCCTGGGCTCTTCACCTTCTACATATGCGGCATCATGATTTCGTGGCGCGCGACGTTTGACTACCCATTATGCATGTACCGCTCGCGCGAGGACTTTGTGCTCACGGGGCGGCGTCACACGACGGGCAGCAGTGCGGACGAGTTCAGCGTCGACGACTCAGAATATGCTGATGACACCGCGCTGCCCTTTTGCCGCCGCTGTGACGTGGACGAGCAGACGCCGCACCTTATGACGCACTTCGAGCACTGGGGCATGGAGGTCCACTCCGGCGACGGTGTGAAGGAGTTCAAATCTGAGGTGCTCTTCTGCCCCGCACCGCTTCACACCTACTCCGACCCCTCCACCTTTGATGGTGAGGACCTCTCGGACGTGCAGTTGCCTGGCGGCCGGTGCATGCCCGTTGTGTGGAAGTTTTGCTACCTCGGCGATATGGTCTCAAGCGACTGCGGCGATGCGTGTGCTGTTGATGCGCGCATCGAGGTGGCAGGCAAGGCCTTTGGCGCGCTGCGCTCGTGTGTCTTCGTCTCGACGTCTGTCTCGCATGCTGCGAAGGCGCAGGCGTTCGAGGGCATCGTGCTCTCCATTCTCCTATACGGCTGTGAGAGCTGGAGCCTGCCGGAGGTGCTGCTCGAGCGGCTGCGCACTTTCCACGCGCGGTGCCTACGCGTGATGACTCGCGTGACGCGCACGCAGGTGTGGGAGCATCACATCTCCTCCGAGGCCTTGATGCTGCGGCTGGGACTCGATACCATCGATTTCTACGTGTCGCGGCGGCAGCTGAGCTGGGCAGGACATGTCGCACGCATGGATTTCGAACGGCTACCGCGTCGCATGCTGTCATGTTGGGTGCCGCACAAACGGCCAGTGGGAGCGCCGTGCATGACGTACGGCCGCTCCTTGGGCAAGGCGCTCGATGTGTTCAACATAGACCGCAAGCAGTGGCCGCTGCTTGCTGCTGACCGTGCCGCTTGGCGCGCCACGCTGCAGTCCGGCCAGCCACCGCCCGCCTTCACCGCCGCACCACCCACCCCAGCTGCCCTCCCTTTATCCTACACCCGCGCACGCCGCACCTCCGCGGCGGCAACCAACCAGAAGATCGACAGCAGCATTCAAACACTGCGCGACTTCACGAATGCTCTCTGATGCGGTTCTGCCTTACATTCCTTGCCCTGTGACTCTCACACTTTGCACACTCAGTCTTGACGGTTTGTCACTGTAATAGTCTGTTTGTAGCTTGTGAGCGCTATGCGCCGTGCTAGGCGTTGCGTATTTACTACTACTACTACAACACAGACGAGAGTACAAACTACACATTAAAGTACGGTACACTGGGACGATCAAGTGTAGCGTACCCGATATGTACCTCGCGAGGATCACACACTACATGGAATGAAGAAATAAATTCAACACCCCCCCGTGATCCGAGCATGGATCATGTTATGAACGCGAGTGGTTCATAATCGTGTTGCGCAAGTGAAAGAATTTTTTCGGTTCGAGCGCTTTCGTGAAGAAATCTGCGATGTTGTCGTGTGTCTTGACGAAAGGCACCACAATCTGCATATTTTCCACACACTCGCGGACAAAGAAATGGCGGCGCACCATGTGTTTGACGCGACCTTGGTGTTCGGGGTTGTACGACACAGCAATAGCCGACTGGTTGTCGACGAAAAGCTCGGTGGGTGACGTGTCGCCGCCTAGCTTAAAGTCGCGTAGGTACTTACGCAAACTGAGAGCCTCCTTGGCGGCCTCAGAGGCCGCCATAATCTCCGCCTCTGTGGACGAGAGCGCAACAGTAGGTTGCTTCTTGGAGCCCCAGGAGACGGCCGCACGTTGGAAACAGAACACTTGGCCCGACGTGGAATGTTTCACCCCCCAGTCAGAGTCACTCATGCCGAAAAGCGCCACGGCGGAGGGCTCGTAGCGGAGACCGACGTGTTTGTGCATGTCGAGGTAGAAGAGTACACGAAGGGCGTCGGCGTAGAGGTCATCAGTGGGTTTACTCATGGCGCGGCAAAGCATACCAACCGCGAAAGCGACGTCGGGGCGTGTCTGAGTGGAGCAGTAGAGGAGCGCGCCGACTATGCTTTGGTAGCGTTTGAGTAACACCGGATCGGGTGCGTCTTGAAACGAGAGCGCGTCTGCCACGTGGCGTTCGAGCGATTTGTCACATGGCGCCATGTTGGAATGCATATCCTTGGGACGCACTCCGCCGGGTGCGTATGTGGCCATTAGTCTATCGATGTAGGTGGTTTGAGAGAGCACGACGACATCGCCGTCACGCGTGATTTCGACGTTCAGTAAATCGTGCACTTCACCTTCGTCCTCGACGGACCAGCGCTCCTGGAAAGCAATGGTGAAGCGTGAGTAGAGTGAGATCTCGTCGCTATGCGAATGGAGGACGAAGAAGTCCTCGACGTAGCAGCCGATGATTAAGGTCTCTTCGCGCGGCCTTGTTGGCGTCTTTACTGTTTCCTGTTTGCTAAAGACACATGGGCCCCCCTCGTGAGGGGAGAGGCTGTACGCCTCAAGCCAAGGAAAGAGTGTGCGTTGCCAGCGGCGACCCACCTGGGCCATCCCGTAGATCGGCTTGAGTACGCGGCACACACGGGGCTTGCCGTCGCGGCCGACACGAGAAGTGCCCTCCGAATCCACCTCCTCATACCCCGGGGGGGGAAACAGTACACTACCTCGACTTCGAGTAGCTCGCCTTGGAGGTAGGCGGCGGTGAAGTCCCAACGGCGCATCGAGAGTCCGAGGCCGGCTCCGACGGCGGCCAGTTGCCCTGGGACTTTATTTGGAAGGCAAACCTAAAGTATTTGGAATCGAAATTTGGATCGAATTTGATTACTTTTTAGAAGCGATATCAAAACTATTTGGAATCGAATTGGAATCGAATTTCGATCGAAAGTGGCTCACACATCGTTGCGCTTCCGCTTTGCGACTGCTCAACATGCGCTAGGACCGACACAGGGCCCAACGGCCATCGCTCCACACACAATCACACGCTCTCTCACTCACATGAGATTTCCGATGCTAATTTACTCACTCGCATTCCCTAGCCCTACGTTGCGCTGATTGTAACGCAACATTAAGGAGGCCTGAATCGCATCAGCAAGGGATGACATGCGCACATTCTCGAAGAAAAGTTTCAGCAGCGAAAACACACGCTCAGCGGCGGCCGAATTGGGTGTGAAAGAGAAAATCATCTGTGCTGCTGCAGCCCAAGCTGGGAACTTGCTGCCATTGTTGGCCCACCAATCCAGCACACCTTTCGTAAAGATGTGGATGTCTTTGTGATCCACAGTGAAGCCACGAGCGGTGGATAGGTAGGTGGGGAGCTCCTTGAGAAGGTCAGGTCCCATTTTGCGGAGTGGCTTGATCTTGGTCAAATCCCGCACCGTGGCAAGGGTTCTATCCTTCTACTCGCATATGCCTCAACCCCGGTTGAGCTTTTATTCTCTTCTCACATAGAGAAGTGCTTTGGAGGCACCGCTCCCCCCTCCTTGCAGATGGGGCTCCTTGGCACCGGTTGAGATGCAAGATTTGCTGTGAAAAGTGTGGAGCCACAATTTTCAATAAATGTACTACGGTATAACAGCAGGGATATTTGGAAATATTTGGATCGATTTGATCCAGAACCTAAACTATTTGGAAGTATTTGGATCGATTTGATTTCGCTGAAAACCTAAACTATTTGGAAATCAAATTTTAGAAATAAAGTCCTGGGCCAAGCGGCCAGCATCCTGAGCGAGGTGGGGGCCATCGTGCTACAGAAGGTCTGGTCGTAGTCGACGCCCGGGATCTGCGAGCAGCCCTGCACACAGAGGCGAGCCTTAAGTTTACCGTTGCGCTTGCGTTTGTATGCCCACGTGAACCGCACGAGCTTGCGGCCGGGAGCCTCTTCGAGAAAGTCATAGTGGTCCAGCTCGCTCCAACTCTCGTTGGAACGATGGTTGCGCAACTCTGCCACCTCTGCCTCCTTCCATCCGTCTGCGTCCTGCAGCAGCGCGGCGCGGCGGTTGCGCGGATCAGCGAGAGGCGAGGATTCGGAGACCGCGGCAGTGAGGGCGGCACCGCCGCTAGCGGAGTAGTGGACGTAGGAGCGAGAGGGGCCGAGCGGCGTGGGCGAGAGGGACGATGCGAGCAGGCCCCCCCCGGTGTGGGACACCGCGGAGAAGTACGCGAAGGCGCGTGCCAGTGACCAACCCGGCGCGGCCGAGAGTCCGGCCGATCGTAGCGACGCGATACTTTGCTATTGTTGGGGTCGTACGCGCCATCGGCAGTCATTTCGGTGGTGGAGCGTCGGCGGCCCTTGCGTTGCGGGGCGGGCGCGTCGCCTTCGTCGTCATCGTCGACAGTGGCGGGCTCGAGTTCGAGGGCGTCGTCTGCGGGGGTCGGAGTTCGCTCGGTTTCCGCGTGCGGGGCGCTCTCCGGCGCGCCTTCAGGCGGGGTGATAACCTCGCGCTCGATACTGACTTTGGGCGATGGCCACGAGGGTGGCCTGATGGTTGGCGGTGCGGGTGACGCACGAAGGGGTTCCCTGGGTTTGACGGCGGCGGAGGCCTGTGCACCTACTGCGATGCGGGCGCACGCTTGAGCGAGGAAGTAGTTGAGGGCTGGTGGGAACCAGGCATGCCGAGAGCTTGACCAGCCGTCATCCGATCTGTCGCCGCCCGCTTGGGCGCGGTGATGGCCCGGGTCATGGTCGCATCGCATTTCGTTGAGTGGGCCAAGCGGCACTTCGAAGCCCGGCGTGAACATGAAGGTGGTGTGCTTCTGGGCGCTCGAGCCGAACTTGCACTGGGAGAAGGTGGCGGAGAC
>CATOSE010000487.1:0-47832 GCA_951812265.1 Taphrorychus bicolor | reverse complement strand
GGTGGTGCTGACGGCGGCGGAGGCTGTGGAGACGAGGATGTGCGAGGTGAAGAGCAGGGAGGCGCTCGCGGTCACCGAGCAGCAGGCGAGGGAGGCGGACAAGGCTCGCGGCGCAGCGCCGGCGGCGGTGGGGGCTGCGAGAGCGATGGCGGAGGTGGAGGGCGTGGCGGGACCTGCTGACACCGAGCAGTCAAAGGCGGCGGCGGCTGAGCCTGTAAAGGTGAAGCAACAGACGAGGGAGGCGGAGGCGACCAGCAACGTGGTGCGGCCCGCGGCGGAGGCTGTGGAGGTGAGGATGCGCGAGGTGAAGGACAGGGAGGCGCTCGCGGTCACCGAGCAGCAGGCGAGGGAGGCGGAGACGGCTCGCGAGGCAGCGCCGGCGACGGTGGAGGCTGCGAGAGCGATGGCGGAGGTGGAGGGCGTGGCGGGACCTGCTGACACCGAGCAATCAAGGGCGGCAGCGGCTGAGCCTGTAAAGGTGAAGCAACAGACGAGGGAGGCGGAGGCGACCAGCGACGTGGTGCGGCCGGCGGCGGAGGCTGTGGAGGCGAGGATGTGCGAGGTGAAGAGCATGGAGGCGCTCGCGGTCACCGAGCAGCAGGCGAGGGAGGCGGAGACGGCTCGCGACGCAGCGCCGGCGACGGTGGAGGCTGCGAGAGCAATGGCGGAGGTGGAGGGTGTGTCGGGACCTGCTGACACCGAGCAGTCAAGGGCGGCGGCGGCTGAGTCTGCGGAGGTGAAGCAACAGACAAGGGAGGCGGAGGCGACCAGTGACGTGGTGCTGACGGCGGTGGAGGCTGTGGAGGCGAGAATGTGTGAGGTGGAGAGCATGGAGGCGCTCGCGGTCACCAAGCAGCAGGTGGCGAAAGCGGGGACACCTCGCGACGCAGCGCTGGCGACGGTGGAGGCTGAAAAAGCGATGGCGGAGGTGGAGGGCACGGTGGGACCCGCTGTCACCGAGCAGTCAAGGGCAACGGCGGCTGAGCTGGGGGCTGTGAATCAACAGACGAGGGAGGCGGAGGCGATCTGCGACGTGGCGCTCACGGCGGCGGAGGCTGGGGAGGAGAGGATGTGCAAGGTGGAGAACACGGCGGCGCTAGCGATCACCGAGCAGCAGGCAAGGGAGGCAGAGTCGGCTCGTGACGCAGCACTGGCGACGGTGGAGGCTGCGAGAGCAATGGCGGAGGTGGAGGGTGTGGCGGGACCTGCTGGCACCGAGCAGTCAAGGGCGGCGACGGCTGAGCCGGGGGAGGTGAAGCGACAGACAAGGGTGGCGGAGGCTACCAGCGACGTGGTGCTGACGGCGGTGGAGGCTGTGGAGACGAGGATGTGCGAGGTGAAGAGCAGGGAGGCGCTCGCGGTCACCGAGCAGCAGGCGAGGGAGGCTGAGAAGGCTCGCGGCGCAGCGCCGGCGACGGTGGGGGCTGCGAGAGCGATGGCGGAGGTGGAGAGCGTAGCGGGACCAGCTGACACCGAACAGTCAAGGGCGGCGGCGGCTGAGCTTGGGGCTGTGAAGCAACAGACGAGGGAGGCGGAGGCGGTCTGCGACGTGGCGCTCACGGCGGCGGAGGCTGGGGAGGAAAGGATGTGCAAGGTGGAGAATACGGCGGCGCTAGCGATCACCGAGCAGCAGGCGAGGGAGGCGGAGTCGGCTCGTGACGCAGCACTGGCGACGGTGGAGGCTGCGGAAGCGATGGCGGAGGTGGGGGGCGTGGCGGGACCTGCTGACACCGAGCAGTCAAGGGAGGCGGCAGCTGAGCCTGGGGAGATGTAGCAACAGACAAGGGAGGCGGAGGCCACCAGTGACGTGGTGCTGACGGCGGGAGAGGCTGTGGAGACGAGGATGTGCGAGGTGAACAGCAGGGAGGCGCTCGCGGTCACAAAGCAGCAGGCGAGGGAGGCGGAGACGGCTCGCGACGCAACGCCAGCGACGGTGGAGGCGGCGAGAGCGATGGCGGAGGTGGAGGGCATAGCGGGACCTGCTAACACCGAGCAGTCAAGGGCGGCGGCGGCTGAGCCTGTACAGGTGAAGCAACAGACAAGGGAGGCGGAGGCGACCAGCGACGTGGTGCTGACGGCGGTGGAGGCTGTGGAGGCTGTGGAGGCGAGGATGTGCGGGGTGTAGAGCATGCAAGCGCTTACGGTTACCGAGCAGCAGGCGAGGGAGTCGGAGTCGGCCCGTGACGCAGCGCTGGCGACGATGGAGGCTGCGGGAGCGATGGCGGAGGTGGAGGGCGTGGCGGGACATGCTAACACCGAGCAGTCAAGTGCGGCGGCGGCTGAGCCTGAGGAGGTGAAGCAACAGACAAGGGAGGCGGAGGCGACCAGCGACGTGGTGCTGGCAGCGGTGGAGGCTATGGAGGCGAGGAGGTGTGGGGTGGAGATCGTGGAGGCGCTCGCGGTCACCGAGCAGCAGGCGAGGGAAGCGAGGACGCCTCGCGACGCAGCGCTGGCGACGATGGAGGCTGAGAAAGCGATGGCGGAGGTGGGGGGCGGCGGGACCTGTTGTCACCGAGCAGTCAAGGGCAGCGGCGGCTGAGCTTGGGGCTGTGAAGCAACAGACGAGGGAGGCGGAGGCGGTCTGTGAGGTGGTGCTGACGGCGGTGGAGGCTGGGGAGGCGAGGATGTGCAAGGTGGAGAACACGGCGGCGCTAGCGATCACCGAGCAGCAGGCGAGGGAGGCGGAGGCGGCTCGTGACGCAGCACTGGCGACAGAGGAGGCTGTGGAAGCGATGGCGGGGGCGGAGGGCGCGGTGGGACCTGCTGTCACCAAGCAGTCAAGGGAGGCGGCGGCTGAGCCTGCGGAGGTGAAGAACAGACCAGGGAGGCGGAGGCGACCAGTGACGTGGTGCTGACGGCGGTGGAGGCTGTGGAGGCGAGAATGTGTGAGGTGGAGAGCATGGAGGCGCTCGCGGTCACCGAGCAGCAGGCGAGGGAAGCGGGGACACCTCGCGACGCAGCACTGGCGACGGTGGAGGCTGAGAAAGCGATGGCGGAGGTGGAGAGCGCGGAGGGACCTGCTGTCACCGAGCAGTCAAGGGCAGCGGCGGCTGAGCTTGGGGCTGTAAAAGCAACAGACGAGGGGGCGGAGGCGGTCTGCGACGTGGCGCTCACGGCAGCGGGGGCTGGGGAGGAGAGGATGTGCAAGGTGGAGAATACGGCGGCGCTAGCGATCACCGAGCAGCAGGCGAGGGAGGCGGAGTCGGCTTGTGACGCAGCACTGGCGACGGTGGAGGCTGCGGAAGCGATGGCGGATGTGGAGGGTGTGGCGGGACCTGCTGGCACCGAGCACTCAAGGGAGGCGGCGGCTGAGCCTGAGGAGGTGAAACAACCGACAAGGGAGGCGGAGGCGACCAGCGAGGTGGCGCTGACGGCGGTGGAGGCTGTGGAGGCGAGGATGTGTGAGGTGGAGAGCATGGAGGCGCTCGCGGTCACTGAGCAGCGGGCGAGGTAAACGGGGACGCCTCGCGACGCAGCGCTGGCGACGGTGGGGCGGAGAAAGTGATGGCGGAGGTGTAGGGCGCGGCGGGACATGCTGTCACCGAGCAGTCAAGGGCAGCGGCGGCTGAGCTGGGGGCTGTGAAGCAACAGACGAGGGAGGCGGAGGCGGTCTGCGACGTGGTGCTCACGGCGGTGGAGGCTGGGGAGGAGAGGGATGTGCAAGGTGGAGAATACGGCGGCGCTAGCGATCACCGAGCAGCAGGCGAGGGAGGCGGAGTCGGCTCGTGACGCAGCACTGGCGACGGGGGAGGCTGCGGAAGCGATGGCGGAGGTGGGGGCGTGGCGGGACCTGCTGACACCGAGCAGTCAAGGAGGCGGCGGCTGAGCCTGGGGAGATGAAGCAACAGACAAGGGAGGCGGAGGTGACCAGCGACGTGGTGCTGACGACGGTGGAGGCTGTGGAGGCGAGGATGTGCGAGGTGAAGAGCATGGAGGCGCTCGCGGTCACCGAGCAGCAGGCTAGGGAGGCGGAGACGGCTCGCGACGCAGCGCTGGCGACGGTGGAGGCTGCGAAAGCAATGGCGGAGGTGGAGAGCGTGGCGGGACCTGTTGTCACCGAGCAGTTAAAAACAGCGGCGGCTGAGCTTGGGGTTGTGAAGCAACAGACGAGGGAGGCGGAGGCGGTCTGCGACGTGGTGCTGACGGCGGTGGAGGCTGGGGAGGCGAGGATGGGCAAGATGGAGTACACCGCGGCGCTAAAGATCACCGAGCAGCAGGCGAGGGAGTCGGAGTCGGCCCGTGACGCAGCGCTGGCGACGATGGAGGCTGCGGGAGCGATGGCGGAGGTAAAGGGTGTGGGGGGACCTGCTGTCACCGAGCAGTCAAGGGCGGCGGCGGCTGAGCTTGAGGCGGTGAAGCAACAGACGAGGGAGGCGTAGGCGACCAGCGACGGGGTGCTGACGGTGGTGGAGGCTGTGGAGGCAAGGATGTATGAGATGGAGAACACGGCGGCGCTAGCGATCACCGAGCAGCAGGCGAGGGAGGCGGAGGCGGCTTGCGACGCATCGCTGGCGACGGTGGAGGCTACGAAAACGAGGGCGGAGGTGAAGGGCGCGGTTGGACCTGCTGTCGCCAAGCAGTCAAGGGCAGCGGCGGCTGAGTCGAGGCGGTGAAGCAACAGACGAGGGAGGCGGAGGCGACCTGCGACGTGGTGCTGACGGCGGGGGCGGCTGGGGAGGTGAGGATGTGTGAGGTGGAGAGCACGGCAACGCTCGTGGTCACCGAGCAGCAGGCGAGGGAGGCGGAGTCGGCTCGCGACGTAGCGCTGGCGACGGTGGAGGCTGAGAAAGCGATGGCGGAGGTGGAGGGCGTGGCGGGACATGCTGTCACCGAGCAATCAAGGGCGGCGGCGGCTGAACTTGAGGCTGTGAAGCACCAGACAAGGGAGGGGGAGGCGTCTTGCGACACGGAGATGGACACGGTGGGAGCTGAGGGGGCGAGGGGCAGTGCGATGGGGGCAATGGCGAAACTAGGTGCTCTCGCCATGTCTGCGGCGCTTGGCTACACGGCCGGGACGGGCAACGCGGCTTTCAGGAAGGGGAGTGGGAGCCGGTGGTTACACCGAAACGTGATGGGCCTTGAGACACTAATGGCGCTGTTGCTCACGGTAACGGTGGCCGGAGCTGTGGCCGTGCCGGCGACACCGACGGAGGCTCAGACACCGCCCGGGGGGGGATTCTGTACTGAATACTGCTCGTCGCTAGTTTCGGCATGGTGGCCTCCGTAACATCTGTCACCATGGTAATCGGGGGGAGGAGAGGAGATAGCAACTACGACCGGCTGGAAGGTCAGGGAGGAAGGCGGGGGAAGGGGGGAGGCAGGGGGAGAGGCGTGGCGGCGGCTGCAGCTCCAACAAGACCGGTGATCATACCTATGGACCCGGCTGCACGCCAGGCTGAGACGGCGCGGCTTATCAAAGCGGCGGAACAACGTCAGGAGCGAAGGAGGGCAACTACAGGACGGAGCAAACGGGCGAGGCAAGATGGGGAGGGGGACGACGGCGGCGATGAGGCGAGGGACGAGGGGGATGGCCACGTGTTGCGCAGGATGCAGGAGCGAAGGTCGAACGACCCGGGCCCAGGGGGCGACGCGAGGGAGGATGCCGGGATGGCGTCACGAGCTCAGCAACCTCCACCACCGCCACCACCGTCTTTGCCAACGGTGGCACCTCCGCCACCGACACCAAGGGGGAGGCGCGAGCCAAGGGATACCAATTGGAGCTAGGGATCTGCGCCTCGTGATACGCAGGCTGCAGGAGCAAAAGGCGAACGACGCGGGCCCAGGGGGCGACGAGAGGGAGGATGCCGGGAATGCGTCAGAACCTCAGCCACCCCCTCCGCCGCCTCCACCGACTTTACCAACGGTGGCACCTTCGCCACCGTCACACCCACCAGCTACTGCGCCGGAGATGGCCGAAACAGTGACAGGGGAGGCGGGGACGGGTGGAGCGCCGGCGGCGGGGACTGACGCCATGATGTCGGAGGCGACAGGCGCAGGTGTGCGAGAGAGGGAGCCGAATGAGGGGGCGACGGTGATGGCGAATTCAGCAGGGGGGGCCAGTGGCAATGCCGTGGAGGCGGAGAGACTGGGCGCGGTAACGGAGGCAGTCGACACGAGGGCGGAGGCAATGGCGAGCGACGGGAGGGGGGAGGCGCCGAGGACAGCACGGGGGACAGCGACGGCGGCCAGGCGGGCGATGGGGGAGGGCTGCGCGGAAGCAGAGAATACTAGGCTGACAACGGCAGCGGTGTCGATGACCCCGGCGGCAGCCGTGCACAGGAGCGATAAGGCGATGGAGGCCTCGGGGGCGGCAGCGAAGGGTACGATCTCTCCAACGGAGGACAGGGCTCTCAGCGAGAGGACGGAGTTGGGTACGATCTCCAGCGAGAGGACCCACGGGGAAGACGCCGCCTCCCTATTCACGGCATCGGAGTACTTGTCAGAGGACGGAGACGGAGGACAGACGGGGGTACAAGCTGCCGGGCAAGCAACCGCGCCAGCGGAGGCGCAAGGGCACGGAGGTCAGGGTGGGGTCGAAGATGAGGATGTGAGCGTGGCAGAGACCGTCGCCACTGTAGAGCTGCTGCGGCTCGGCATTCAGCGGTACTTGCTCGGGGAGGTCAAAGACACTAACGAAGAGAACTGGAAGGCGAAGGTGCGGTGCCCATTCTCGCTTGAGGGACACGGGAAGCTCCGAAGTATAACACGAGCAGACGTATGGGAGAAGTGGTGCGACGAGTTCGGGCTTTGCAGACCGGTGAACGACGAGAGCGCCGAGCTTGAGGTGGGTGGAGGGGGGATCATCTGCAGGGGGACATGCAAAGGCATGCTGGGAGTGCGGGACCACTGCCAGCATAGGGCGGGCGGCCTTTCTCCAGGCTCTGTTAGCACTGTGGGTGAACCCAAGCGCACTAATGCATGCAACAGGTGTAAGGCTATTGGTTGCACAGGCAAACCTTGCCTGGTCTTTGACAAAAAGGCTAAACTGGACGATCTATCCATCGGGGTTAAAAACTTTGTCATGGACTGCCGTTCATACATCGAGAAACTCCCAAAAACCACTACCCTCAAACGAGTGGACTATGGTGATATCAAGAAAACCATTGGCAAATCCAGACAACCAACAATTGGCAAATCAGCTACTGTGGTTGCGGGTACTGTGGCACCTGCTCCTGCCGCTTCAGCAGGCACTGTCGCACCAGTGCTCAATACTGATCTGTGCGTCGATGATCTACTCTCCTTTGTCGATACCATAGACAATTCTTGCATGCCTATCATGATTCATGCTAATCAGAAGAAGCATGCATTGTGCGGTGGTATGGCTGGTGGTGATAGGGCCTTCTATAGATGGCCTGACTCATCCCCCTATGCGTGGTTGGCTACGGCTGAACCGTTTAACCCCGCTATCCGAGTATTGACTCGGGCGGACGCAAACATGGGGGATGTGGTCAGGTCCATCGGTCCTCCACCATACCAACACAATCATGCTTCCACTGTGAATCTGAATTCATCTATTGGAGCTTTCACTGACGATGCATCTTTCAATGCATTAATTCACTCTGAGTACTGTTCATACCCATTGGTCAATGTTCTTACTCGCTCGGGAAAACCGTATGATTCAACTTGTTCCACTTGCAACCGCCATCACCCATTTAACTTTGTGTGTGGGCCAATGGTTGGTATGGACATTGATGCTCCAGATGCCGGCTATTTCTGCCCAGATGGAAGAAGCCAATGTGAAAGGATCTGCTGGTGCGAAGCTCGTGAATACTTTCTACTGCGCAAGCGGCTCAGTGCAGCTTTCCGAGCCTGGCGCGCTTCAATCCTAGTGCGTGAGCTCGATATACCGCATGCTGGCTTCTCATCTGTGGTAATTCGCCCAAATCATCAACGTACTTTAACCTCAGCTGATGATGAATTCTTTGCGTTCGTGAACTCACAGAGCAACCATCGCGTACTTGTAGTCAATGGTACATGGCAAAATATTCTACCTTAGGATCTAACCGAGGAGGATAGGGCTCACTTTGACAAGCTAGAGCTACAGGTTCATGCTACACGTGCTCTCTTTGCTAAGTGGTCACACGACAGTAGCCAACACAGGTCCCGTGCTATCCATATGCAATCAATGGTGGTCCGCGCTAGCCTTGCCTGCTTTCAAGCGCAGACGGATCTTACTGATTTTCAGACATCTCACAGCATGCGACTCGCTGCTAAATCTATCATCGCTGAGTACCCCGAGAAAGCTGCATCGGATGCCAGTACCAGCATTCATTGCTCCGATTCGTATATGCGCGATCTCCCTTTTTGCAGTGCTGATACGAATTGCGATGATGGCAAATCAGACCCCGGCAGGACCACTGTTGGCGTGTTTGATGAGAATGACTGTCTAATACGTATGGGAACACATCTACGCCGCACTCGTCGCAAGACAGTCCCTCGTGAGATAGACCCTCGCCTCGCACCTGATGTTCCTCGTTATGCTCCTGATTCTTTGTCAGGCAGCAATTCTTCATCTGCCACAGATGCCGTTTCTTCATACACAGCATTCTCAACATTCATTCAGTCACAGTCAGATAACCAAGTACTGATGATAAGTTCGCCTGTTGCTGCACTTGGTGAGGACAGTGAGGCTACTGTCATTGCCTCAGATACTGAGCGCCACGAAGGTGAAATTGAACAGGTTACTACACCTAACGATCATGCTGCCGATTCTCAACCTCCTGAAGATGCAGCTAACTCGCACGCACTGGTCGAATCATCACTTCCTTCTGACAATTTGACTGGACTACGCGCACTGGCCAAATCATCGCTTCAGGCTTATCAGTCCAACACTCTTCGTGAGTATGCCCGTGCTCGCCTCACTGGTCGTCAGCCTGATAACACTGGGGCGTCACTCCCGCCACCTCCTGTGCATTTTCATGCTTCTAGCAGCCCTGGGCCTGATAATCGCTCCCCTGTTGAGCTCGTGGCTGTCGGCATTGCTTCACAAGCTCAAGCCATTGCTAAGATGGAGCAACAGTCTCGCAGTGCCAAATCTGCTAAAGCAAGTCTATCCTTCAAGCCATCTGGAAAATAGTTGTGGCTCTTTGGAAAATTCTCAGCCAAGCTCTGCATGCATGGTTTTAGCATGGCCACCACCTCTGAGCGTATGGCAATTGTAGCTGGGTTTGCGTACGTATTTCGCTCACAATTACTTTCACTCGCCCGTATCGGTGGTGGCGCTGCATTCAATGCTATCTGGCCGCTACTTCACCGCTTCGACAGACTTTATGGTCAATGGTGGCGTGGGCTTGCTCTCATGGGTCTAGCACGTGTGGGTTCTGCTGCTGCTCTATCAAGCAGGGCAGCTGCACTCGCTAGCTCTGCTATTGTGCATCCTAATGCTGCAGTAGTAGCACCTGTCGGCAGATTGGGCCAAGCTGCTATGGCAGTGATGCAAGCACCGCGTGGAGCTGTTCTTTGTGACAATGGAGCTACACTTTGGTGCTGCAAATCCGGCATCGGAAAGCTGCCCAATACATTTGATGCTTCAACCGGTGGCAACTGCACCATCGGAGATGATGAAGGCGTGCTCCACTCTAATGGCACAAATTTGCACGCTGTAGAGCTTATTGGCGCTGATGACGCTAGTGAGTACAGACTTCAATGCATGCATGACACTCCTGGCGCCATTGCTGACATTTTGTCGGAACCTATGGAAAACAAATAGGGCACTTCTATTCTATGGGAGCCCGGCAAATCACGTGTGCTAACTACGAAGATTGGTGTCAAGCTCGTCCTTTCTCATGGTTCTAACTCACTGGGTTGGTTACGCATGCGTGAAATCAAAGATCCTAGTGTCATCGATGCTTTGCTTGCCAAATGGAATGGTGTTGAGGCCGCTTTGCCTGGCTCAATTGGTAACCCCAATCGCTTTGACTCAGTGTTAACTGTTACTGCCTCATCCTCCACTGTAGCTTCTGTTCGCAGCCCCAATGCTAGCTTAGACGTTGCCCGCAAAAGCGTCGGCTTTGGTGTAGCACCAGCGCTCACTGGGCTAGAATTGCTACAACGCACACATGCGGTGCTAGGACATGCTTCACTAAAGCAAGTTCTGCGCACTCTCCAAAAGGCTAAGAATGTCGCTGTAAAGATCACATCTGATGATGTGATGCAATTTGTTAAAGAAGGATGCGGTTTATGTGAATCAGCTAAAATGCGTCGACGTTCGTTTCGCACGCTGTCAAATTCTACTACGCCGCCAGTTGGAAAACGTTGGGTCTTTGACACGTTCACTTTCAAGGTGCCTCAATTTCACACCAAGCACAAATATCTCACCAGATTCATCAATGTGCACTCGTCTGGTGCTGATGGTGCCAAACGTCTAGGCAAGTACCGCTCATATGGTCATACGACATATGATTCTAAGTCGATTGAGAGCTGCCTTCAACAGCTCCGCGCCTATGTTCGCCCTTTGCATGGTGAAATCATGGTGACAAAGTGTGATAGCCACCCAACTCACAAATCCAAAGAAATAGACGAGTTTCGTATGGACTCTGGTATCTTGGGTCAATTCTCACCGCCATACTGCCACACTGGTGTAAATGAAGTGGAAAACACATGGCAGTGGGACGTCCCTGCAGCAACTGCCTTGCTGATGGGTTGTGAGCTAGATGCTGCTGCTCGCGAGATGCACTATGAAACTGCCATGCTCGATGTCGAAAATTCTCGCCAAGAAATAGTTGGCACTGATGGCTATTCACGTAACATGCTATATCTAAACCGTGACTATGCTGAACTGGCGCCAATCTATGTGTATGGGTCGCCTGTAAAGTTTCTGTTTCCCCCTGAAGTACGCGATTCAAGCTTTGCTGATGCTGCACTGCCTGGTATCTATCGTGGCCGCTCTCGTGAAGATGAAAGCTTAACTCGCTGCTGGATACAAGCTAACGGTCGACTCGTCACCATAGACGCTGGTTGCATGCGCATTGATGAACGCAATGTGCTCAACCGTATGAACTGCGATCACCCAAGCCATCAGCCCGAAAGCGTCAGCTCGGCGCCTCCAGATCCAGCACCTGACTTCTCTCGCTGGTTCAACCCTAACCTCTCGTCCTACATTCAGCTGGATATCTAGACCTCTAGTACTCCGCTTCCTACATCGCCTACGGTTGTGATCTTAGGTGCAGGCGAGCCCAAGAGGGACGACATAGGCGAATGCATCAAACGCGCTGTACACTCTCCTATCAACGTGATCCGCATCGATAAAAACGAGATTGGGGGATATGAACACGACTGGACAATAGATCAGGTTCGTTCTAGCCTATGTGATCTCGTCTCTTGCAGCATGGTACGCGCTGTAGTTTGGTCGTTCGACTGTGGTCCTTGGTCAGCGCTTCGTATGCGTCGACCTGGTCCAGCTCCCTACTTTGATCTACAACATCCACTTGGCATTCCTGACACTCAAGGCAAAATCAATCCCATGGCTGAAGCTGCTATGTATAATCATAGCTGCGGCATCTCCATCCTAAAGGCTGCAGCTACCGAAGGTAAGCTTCTGTTTGGTGAATCTCCGCCTTCACGTGCCAAAAATGAACCTCATGCATTCACTGAGCCAGAGTATAAACTTCACTGCTCAGCCTGGCAATTTCCTCCGATGGCTAACTTCATTCGTGAGTTTGATTTACCACGAGTCTTTTGTGATTTAGGTGCATGTGGCTCGCCTACGCAGAAAACAGTTGAACTGCATGTAACCCGCATTCTTCTCCCTTTAACAAAAGCCAAGCTAGGTGTACTCATTGACACCAGGAAGACTACAGGTCCTTCTCCGCTGCTAGGGAGCGATGGTGACTACTCCAAAGCTGCTGACTCGCAAAGTTATCCCAAAGATTTCTGCGAGCGTGTCGCTAGCATCCTCACACCTCACCTCTTCACCACCAGCATTCCTACTGCAGGCATTTCTGTTCCGACTGATTCGCCATACATTCCATCTGGTGCATTTACTCAGTGTGCTACAGATGCTAACACTACTACAACTAACGCTCCTGTCAATACTGCTGCCTTCCATCGCCCCAGACGTGAAGCTACAAAGGCTACTTACTCAGGCGGTAGAATTTCCACAGTGGCACTTTCCTCTGAGCCGCACTGTGATTCAGATGATGCGCTTTGTGAACTTGGGTACAGTATTCTTGCAGGTCGCAACAGTGTCGTCAGCATTCAGGCACGCTCAGCAACATTTAAGAAGCATCACTCTGATGACAAATCTTTATCTCCCCCTGTGTCAGTAACAGATGCTCGAAGTCTACCAGCTGATGCTCTCGGCGATAGCGACGCATTGCTTACATGCATCCTTGAACGTGGCATCACTTCTGATGCACTTCAATATATCACTCAGCATATGCCTCGTCTGCTACGTCGCCTTCGCTTGATCAGTGAACCTACTATACGTGATGATCATGCTTTGCCTTCATCAGTAATCTTGCCGCATGACGAGCCAATTGGCAATGTATCATATGTCAATTCCTCGGCCGCCTCTTTGGATTTACCTACGGTGAATCATTCTGCTGCATAGATTGTTGAATTCGAAGCAATACTAGTAGACATCAAAAATGGCAATGTCCTCTCCTCCACTTCATGCCTAGCCGTGGGTGGAGGAAAGTCTGCACCAGTCAATTTTGATGTCTCTAATGCTTCAACCTGGCATACGCCCAAACATTATGGTGAGCATCTCAAATCTCCGCAGCGCGCCCTATGGCGCACAAGTATGGAGCTGCGAATGGATCAATACCTCGACCTCAATATGATACAGTATGTCAAACGTTCAGATGTACCTGCAGGCTATGACATTATGCGTACTGTCTGGGCATTCAAAATCAACTTCAACAAGGAAGGCTGCTTCGAAAAATTCAATCCAAGGTGGTGCATCGTAGGCACTGGTATGAATCGTGATCTCTACGACGCCTATTCTGAAGTCATTTGCTGGGAAACACTTCGTATCATCATCGCTATACGTGCTTCTTATGCAGGTATAGTAGACTTTCACTTTGATGTAGGAAGTGTATTTCAGGCCACACGCACAGATGATATCGACAGCAAAACAATGCCTGACCTCAACTGTGAACAAGCTAAAGGCTTCGAGCGCTTTGATGAAAATGGTACACCTTATGTAGTGCGTGTCCTTACTGCTCACCAAGGGCGCATCGACTCTGCTCGCCTGTTCAGCAAGAAGTTCGGTAAGACTCTCAAGACTAAGCTTGGTTGCTATCAGGCTACTTGGGACTCTGGGCTGTGGCTGTTCCATCATGGTCCACCTGCCATTGACGCCGCTGATCTGCCAAAAATACTTGCTATGACGCGAGACATGCCTAGTATGAATGGTGCTCCAGTTGGTTGGGCTGCATTTGGTAGACATGTTGATGACGGTATGGGCATTGCCTCTTTAGCTGCTGTTGATAACTTCATACTCGATCAACTCCGCTCAGACTGGACTAGAACATCCTCAGGATGGGACAAGCTGCTCGGCTATAGCTGTGTACTGACTGAAGATGATGACCGCTGTGTGATTCAGCTGCACTGCCTCCCCTACCTTAAACAGCTGGTTGCTGCTCATACGGCCGGTGAGTCAGTGTACAACCCAAAACTACCCTGTACTCAAACTCTTCTACTTACAAAGGCAGGTGAACTTCCACCTGCTGACTCTCCTGACCGACCAGCGTTTGAGAAAATGCAATCTGACTTCTCAAGTGGTGTAGGCTCTACTATCTGGGCCATGCGTGTACATGACAAGCTTGTATTCCCTACCACCTGGCTCTGCAGTCTAATGTCCAATCCTTCACATCAAGCGTATAAACTTTGGAAGCAATCTGTGCTACATGAGGTAGCATTTCCCCGCCCACTGGAATTTGGTGGTCATGGCCGTCGCCCTCTGCAGGTCGATCTCAACGTGGATCAACCTTTCGGTGGTGGGAAACCCATCTGTGGTCTGCACATGTTCATTGACAGTAACTTGGGTAGCCCACGGCCCTGTGATGATGTTGAATGCAAAGCCATTGCCCATGGCACAGCACGCGCTGACCCACCTGCTATGAGTCGCTCTATTACTGGGGGCATCATCTGCGCTGGTGGTGGCTCCATCGCCACCGTGTGCCAGCGCCAACACAACATAGCGCCAGATTCTACTGCTGCTGAGATCATTGCCTGTGGAACCATGCTTAACAAACTGGTACCTATAGCAGGCCTCTTTGCTGAGCTTCGCCTACCCTCCCTTCGTGCCATCCCCGTCTTCGTGGACTCGCAGTCCATGATCTTTGTCGCAAATGATCAAGCACCAGTCAAACGCTCAGTATGGATCCTTCGCCGTTCTGCTGTCCTACGCGAGTTTGTCGATCAACAGGTTGTGGAATTCTTCAAGATTGGTGACCCAGAAACGTTGCAAATTTGCTCACCAAACCTCTCACGCTAGAGAAGTTAAACAAATACCTCTCCTATCTGAAACCAGCAAGCCCAACTGACTATCTCCACGGCATCAAGTAATCAAAGCATGCTCTTCTCGCATGTGCTTTGATTTATGCCTCTCTCGCCAATCAACTGACTTGCCTCATACATAACTTAAGGCTGTCTATCCGACAGTATAATATGTTTGCAAGTCTCTGTGTGTGTGTTCTGCACCTTCTCTGATATAGCACTATTTAGTGGTAATTGCTCATTCTTCTTGACTTTCTGAAAGTAAGGGGGTGTCACTAGTCTATCACTAATGTGTTAATATCTTCCTGGTACTAGCAGACCAATACTTTTGCTCCTCAAAAGTAAAAGTCTGTTGGCCAATCATTGTGTGTGTTTGGTCTATTGGCCAATCACTGGGTGTGTCCGCTGACCAATAGCAACTTAGGAAGGTTAGTCAGCAGTCAATAACAACTTCTGAATTTCATGTCCAATGTCGACGCTCCCCTTGGGTACTAGCGTCGCGAGCGTCGGTGAGTGTAATACTCAACGCGTCAAGGCGATACGAGGCGTCTATAGACAGCACGCGGACATTGGTTTACTGGCCAATGTAGTACCACCTGCGATTGCTGTTCAGCCTCGACAGCTTGTGAGGGCGGTTGACGTCTGGCTGGTGCGCCCACACCCTGCACCCCCGAGGACGGGCATGATGAAGGCTGTCTACCGGCGGCGATGGTACTCGATCAAACGAGCGGCGACCTAGACGCTTACAGAAGGAGCGGTTGGTCAGCCAGCACGATTGCTGAACACCTAGCGCATAGAATCTGGGATGCGAACCGCCACCGCGAAGTGCCGCCCGCGCCCGTGGGACGTGGATGCGGAAGAAGCTCTCAGCCACTCCGTCCTGCGCGGGGATGTAGCGCACAGCAAGCAACCGCTGAATAGCATGTTCCGTCACATAAATCGAAGGCCTCGTGCGATACATACTCCGGGCCACCGTCCGTGAGCCACTCCCCCGTGAGCTCTACCCCTAGGGTACGCATGAAGGCGGCGTAGACCCGATACGCCTCTAACAGAGTGGCAGTGGTGCGATCCTTATAGAAAACAGGGAGACGTACGCTGGATTAGTCGTCCGTGAAGCCCACTATGTATCGGCTGCCAGTGTAGTACATGGCGGACACAAACGGACCCCAGGTGTCGGTGTGCGTCTTCTGGACAGCGATGGTGGACTGTATGCTCTGTTGCGGTTGCGGGCTACGCTTGGAGAGAGTAAGCTTGCACACAGGGCACGGCGGCATAGAAGGGATGCGGACACCAAAGGACTCTGAGAGAGTGTCCCAACCCGTATGCATCGCGGAATAATGCAGTAGCCAAGCCTCTGATTCCGAAATCAGCCTCCACGACTTCCGTCCCACCCCGATGTCGCCGCGCTCGCACTGACACACACGTCGCCGTCACCCACACGTACACTGTGGAGCTCTGAAGACGGAGGCAATCGGACGGGCACCACGAGACGATAAGGCCGGCACAACACCTGGACACGCGCCTTTGAAGGTGTACGAACGTACGACGGCTGGTCAGACGTCTCAAACGCATGCGCAAACCCGAAGCCACCCATATACTCCGTGGACCAGAGCGCTAGCTGAAAGTAATCGCATATGAGCATTTCGCGGATAACGTAGGCGGCATCAGGGAGCACAATTGTGGTACGCAAGAGAGCGTCGACAGGAGTGAGTCGGCCATCCGCGCCACGCACACTGACATTGGGCCGTCGTTGGAGGACGTGCGAGTACCGATGCATGAAGGCGCCGCCAATCATCAGTTCCGCTCCCGAGTCGACAATGAAGGTCCCAAACGGTTGGCCGTTGGCCCACAATCCTCCGGAAGCAGTATCGATTGCGGTAGAGAGAACGTCGACATCACCCGTAGGTCCAATGGGCTGCAGCCCCCGCAATTGCGAATCTGTGACGTCCCGACATGTGATTACAGAGGGGATAGCGCCCAGAGACACCGGATGCCCGGCCGAAGAAGAGTGGCCAAAGGTGGGGAAGGGGGAGGGGAGGAGGTGCCGTAATGGACGAGTGGCCACAGGAGCGATATAACCAGCCAAGGCATCCTCTCCGGGACCAAACGACGTAGAGCGGCGGAGGAGCGACGTCCAAATGATTGTATAGCCGTCGCGGAAGATTCGAGCAGGTTCGTACCATCATGGGACCTCACCGCCATCACCACTGCGCCACAAGACAGTGCAAGGAGCCAGGAGGAGCGGAGACAGGCCCGCATATACATGAATGCCCGGACGGAGCGATCGCGCGAGTCCAGAACCACCGAACCAGGAGCGTCCACGAGGTTATGGTCAGTGTGCACCACGGGCGTGTAATCAGCCACGACACAGGCAACGAGGAAACCCAACACAGCCAGAAGAATCGAATACGAGGGAAAGAGTACCGAGCTGCGCCCATCATCCGCACTACCGCCTTCCGAGGCAGGAGCGGCCGCCGTCAGAGTATCGGAAGCCGCGGCATCTGCGCACGCACGCTGGAGTTATGCGTCTCTAGCGGAAACCTCAGTATCGGCGCGTGCACGCTGGAGGTAGGCGTCCCGCAGATTGATTGGTGCCACCGCGCGGTCACCTTTCGGATAACGAAAAGGTGCGATATGGGCTACGTGCGCCTGCGCCTGCGCTGCTGGCTTAAGCATGGACGCGTACACGTCGAAGAGTCCTACGACGGTGGAGTCAGTCGGCGGCATGAGCAACGACACTGGCAAGGGACGAGCAATCTGAGCTGAGGAACCATCTACTAGAGCAGGCACCTCGCCAACTGCCGCTAGACCCGCTGCGGCCACCGAGGATACCTCATCGTCGTACGAATCATAACCAAAAACTGCCTCGCAAAAAACGCGGGGGCGGCGGAAGGCATGGATGGAGCGACGGGTGCGACGGCGAGGCGCTGTCGAACACTCAACAGCCAACGCATCGTAGTCGGGGTGGTACGCCAGTTGAAAGTGCCGGACTTATACACCGCATGGAGGTGGCGCAGCTCAACCAACATTTCCGCCTGAAGCTTTACCATTTTCGGTACCCCTTGTGATATGAAGCACGCGTGCTCTAGGTGGCGGTCAGAGTTGCACACGGAGCAGACACATGCCGCGACACATTTGTAATTTGCCGGATGAATGACCGGCTGCCCATCAGACTGCAAGGGGCATGTGGGGCAGCGGCGCGTACGAGAGCCCGCAAAAGGCTGCGATTCCGCCGCGAAGGCCGGCACACAGCACGATGAGAGCACTTATGAAGAATGCATGAATCATTATCGTCATTTAGATTCTGCCCTATCTTGGACGCCCGAGACAAAGCCTGATTGTAGTGCTCCATATACGCATCTACCGACAGAGTTGAGGGCCAATTCGTGAAGCACAGCAGCTGCGCGTCACCCCCCGGGTCGAGCGCGGGTTCACCGCTAAACCATCGCCTATTCAGAAAAATGAATGCCTGATCATGCACAGTACCATACGCATCAGCCGACTGCCCACCGGCATGCCAGCAGTCGCGGATGAGGCGCGTTACCTCTCCAGAGGGCTGCCGGGACCGTCGAATAAAGGAAAGAAGAGCCAGCTGACGCACTTGTGGCATGGTGAGAGTGGGAACACTGGCTGCTGCACTGGAACAATATGTGGCTTATTATTAGGCTTATTATCAGAGTGAGCCGCATACTTTAATGAAGAGCCTTATACTCAAGTGGCGCCTAGTACTTCGCGGACAGACCATTAAGTATTATGAAGTGTGAATATCAAGTAACCTAATAGTCTAGCCAAATACTCCAGGGAGCGAGTATGAAGCATCGAGTGTAAGTATCAAGTTACCTAATATACTTGCCAAATACTCCAGGGAGCGAGTATGAAGCATTAAGTGTAAATATCAAGTTACCTAATATTCTGGCCAAATACTCCAGGGGAGCGAGTATGAGGCAAGTATACAACATAAAACAGCGAGTATCAAGCAAGTATTGGCAATATTCTTGAGTATCAAGCAAGTATTGGCCACAACTCAGGCTATTCACAGCTACAAAGACCGAGCTGTTCACAACAAAATTGCATCGACTACTAGCACACGCTTCCGCTTCCTATTGGCAATGTTCTTGCCCAGGACTTGAGCAACGTGGATGGAAGGAGAACAGACGGCGAACAGAGTGTACAAGCGGACAGACTCAAAAGCCCCCCGGGACAATCATGTCACGCCGTGTCTCCTCTGCCTGCCGCAAGTCCTCACACTCCTCGCTCACCTACCTCTTGCTGGTAATCTTCACTCCATCAATGTGCACCACATCTTCCTTGGCCTGTACCTGCAATGACATATGGGCAGCGTGCATGCGTGCGTGCGTGCGTGCATGCGTGCGTGCGCGCGCGCACCAGTAGCCAATGCGTGCCATATCCGTTTTTTTGCGCAGACGCCAGCGGGTCCTTGGCGTCCAAGTGCGGGCACTTGTACTCGCCATCTGAGAAGGTGGCCCAGAAGTGCTTCTTGGCATGTTTCGCCTTCCGGTTGATCTCGCCCAAGAACCACTGCTGCGGGCCTACCTGAAGGTTGGGATAGAAGGAAAGGGTTCATTACGGTTACGGTGACTACTCTGTTTCAACTAAGATGGCACCAGGTAGCTCGTGTTATGGTTACAGTTATTATGGTAGGTAGCTCGTGTTGCCTCCATTGAGAAGGCGCGTGCCAGCTCCACGTTGATCGGCCAATCGGTGACCGGCGCGTCTTTCAACTTCAAGAGCTCCTCCGAGCTGACAGGCGCATAGTCTGCGGCCAAATCGCTGTTGTGGAATGTTAACACCACGATTTCTGGCCTCGCAGGCCCTTTGGATGCGGACTTCTTCTTTGCGGGCTCCTCTGGTGCGGGCTCCTTTGGTGCTGGCTTCTCTGGTGCGGCCTCCTCCGGTGCGGGCTGCTTCTTCTGTTGCTTCGACGCCTGTACCTGCCGCAGCGACGCGCGCTTCGTTCCCTTGCCCTTCCCGGGCTGCACCTTGTCTGCTATTGGAGCTTCGGACGGCAGGCGCCCTCCGCTGGAGCGGGGAAGCACGAAGCCAGGCACGTGTGCCTCGTCGTCGTCTGATGAGTCGTAGTCGTCGTCCCAAAAATCCGAGCGCTCGCCTGCTGACGGGTTCAGTTGATGGTTAGGGTTAGGGTTAGGCTACGTCGTTAGGGTGAGGGTCACAGTGACATACATAGGGCACCTGCCGACGCGCCAGCTACGCCTCTAGCCGCAGCCGGAGGAGGTGCTGCCGCAGCTGTAGCAACCACCGGAGAAGGTGCTGCCGCAGCAATGGCATCTGCGAAGACATCAGACGGACAAGCAGGGTTCGGGTCTGTACCTGCGGTGGCTGCGGCCACAGCCAAGGGGATGCCGGCCACAACTGCTGGTTGGGCAGCAATAGGCGCAGCATCGGGAGTATAAGCTTCGGGCGCCAGCTCATAGAGCGAGCGCTGCGCTGTCATTGCTGTGACGCCAAGGCCCTCCTCGATCAAGCGCCTCGCAGGCGAGGATAAATCGACTTCTGGGATGTTGAGGATCTTCTTGTACGTTTCCCCCTGGGCTTCCCCACTGACTTTGGCCCTCACATTTGTGAACCTGTTTTTGAGGACATCTGACCAACGCCGTTCATTGTTGCCCCATGGCTTCAGGTGGGGCCACCTCTCGTTCAGGAGCTCCTCGGCCCTCTCGCAAAATGCCATGTCCACATGAATTGATCCGTACTTGGTGAAAACCCATTGCCAAACGGCATCAGCCACTGCCTCTGTCGAATTTAACCCCCGCGACTTCATCGGGAGCTCCTTGCTGTGCTTCACGCTCTGGAATAGATGCTCCGGAAATGCGAGATTGCTCAGCTCGTCGGGCCCTAGCTCGCGACCCAATGGCGGGCGATCAGCCTGTGAGGCAAACTTCTTTTTGCTCATCGCCGATGCAGGAGCAAACGACCTGTCAAAAACTCGATTATGAGCTTTGACCGGCACAGCAAAAGCAAACGGTGCCGCGCCAGTAGGCGTTAGGTAATCACAGAGCGCGTCTTTGTAGCCAACAGACAGCTTAGCATTGGCAATTGCCATGTCCATGTCAGCATCCCTGACTTTCTTGAGCAAGACAACATTGCTGGCTGCTGTGACCTGCACAACACTGTGTCGCAACGTCGCCCAGCACTGCTCATTGCCAGTCGCTTCACCGATTTGTTCGAACCAATCGCGGAGTGAAATCTCATTCGGCGGGTTGTACACTGCGTCCATGCCAGCGGCGAGCGAATCAGCGTTGCCGAAATCAAATAGGAAGCGGCCTGTGGGGTAAATTTTTTTGCAATCCTGACAAATGGTTGCATTTGGTTGGCCAATGGTTTTGCAACGCTGACGAAATCTAATTGAAAGACTCTCGGCAATGCAATCCTGACAAATGGTTGCATTTGGTTGGCCAATGGTTTTGCAACGCTGACGAAATCTAATTGAAAGACTCTCGGCAACGCATTTAAACCATTGGCCCGACAGGGCCTATTTGATTTCGGCAACGCTGCAAAACCATTGGCTCGTCCAAGTCTTTCAATTAGATTTCGTCAGTTCTGCAAAACCATTGGCCCGCCATGGTTTATCGTCATGATTTTTTCACCCGACGGGGATGGAAAATGGCGTTGAACATCAATGTCCTGGATGCTCGAGGACGTTTTCAGACGTCTTCAAGCATTTTCGCAGCCACCCGATGTGCAAAGCTGCATACTCAGCCAAGGGCGACCGTCGTGTGCAGCAAGATAGTCTGTGCGGTGGCATAGAAGCCCGCACTGCTATTTTTCAATCTGCCATGAAGCAGAACCTCACGGATGAGTTAGGGCGCATGCGCTATGAATCGTTGGTATCAGGAAGCACTATGCAGCAGCTTAAGGGACAGATGAGGCAATGGCTTCAATACACCACGGATCATATCGACCAGGAGCTACAGCTTAGTGGTCCTAATTCAGGCGTTGCCATAGCTAAGATGATTCAGTCCAGCCTTGCGTGGTTTGAAGGGATCGAGACGGAGGCAACTGAGGCAGCGCATCATCGCTCTCTCTTGGGGCGCACGCTGATCTCGCCAGTGGAACGACGACTGGGAACTCACAAGGTGTCAGTCAAGGACGCAGAGGGGCAGGAGTACACAAGCCGCATTGTCAAGGACTACTGCTACGACATCCCACTCGTGCAGCAAATTCAGGCGCTGATAGAATACGACTCTGCTGCTTGGGATCAGATCCTCAGATCGTCCGAGGCGTGGTCTCAGGACGATGTGAGGCCGTCACCGGATGTGATCGCAGACATTCCTGATGGCAAGCTCTTCACCGAGCATCCCAAACTCGGGATGGAGTCTGGGAGCATCCACTGCGAACTGCATGATTCGAAGCGCCTTAAGCTCGCATTCATGGCGTATTACGACGAGGTTGAGACAGTCAATCCGCTAGGGGTTGCGCGTGGACTGCACTCCATAGGGTGTTGCTACGTGAAGCTGATCAACCTCCCGCCCCACATGCGCGACCGACTTGAATACATCTTTCCCGTGACCCTTACGCTCAATTCAGATGTGAAACGTTATGGGCCCGAAAGCATTATTGCCGGTGCACAGGTCGACCATGAGACAGGCGCAGTGTTGGACCTAGATGCAGCTCCGTATTCTCTTGGAGGGCAGATGCGCCAGCTAGATCGTGGTGTTGAGTTCAGTGTGCGCGCTGCTGATGCCTTTGGTGGTTATGAGAAGCGCAATGGACATGGGTGGATGGTTCTGTTTTGCGCAGATTTCCCAGCCGCTGGGAAGTTGCTTCCGACTTCACAGTCAACCTCTGCAACGATGCCGTGCCGTGGCTGCGATTGGGTTGTCAGAGATGAGAACGCGAAAATGCCTGCTTCCTTGTTGCATGTGCGTGGAAAATGGCGCCGACGCACATATAAACAGGCGAGCGTGTCATCTATGTGCATGCATGTTGTCAGCTCTCCCTATTCATACGCATGATCATCTGCTTTTCATGTGCAGGTGGCGAGGCAAACTGCGACAGCCCTGAAGGGCAAGACGAAGATCAGTATCAGGGAATGCTTGCGCGCGCATGGGCTGTACAACGCCATCTATGCGCTTCATCCCATTTTTTTCCCATACTTTGATCCGTTTCGGGGTTGTCCGCAAGACGTGATGCATGATGAGTTCTCTTCTGGAACGGCGAACTCAGAGCTTGCGCAGATGTTTTATATCTTTATTTCGAAGGAGAAATGGTTCAATGTCGAGATGCTGAATGCGGAAATCGAGAAACATAACTGGGGTACCGGCCGCAAACCTCCGGCCATTTGGGAAGGCGTAGTGAAGGGCCAACGTGGCGGACTTCCAGAGGCAGGAGCTCACTTGCGTTTGACAGGATCACAAACACAGAATCTAGCATTGGCCAGTCGACAAATACTCCTCCCCTTGGTGCATAATCAGGAACACCCTGCATGGCTATCTTGGTGTGCACATCTGGATTACATCGAGCTCCTCCTAGCAGATTCATTCACTCCGTCATCTATCAAGGATCTCGACAAGGCCATTCAACAGCACCATAAATTGTGAGATCTATGCTATGCACATCGCAAACAGAAAGTTGCTTACATTCATTGCCATTCTTACAGCAGATAATTAACATGCAATTTTAGGTACAATCAAGTGCCCGAGTACAAGGAGGCCAGCAGTTTTCGGCCAAAAAATCACTTTGCGATACATTATCCAATCGACATATTTGACTGTGGACCAGGTGAACACCCTACCTTCCATATAATTGCATCCGATTTGTGCGCTTTTGGGTTTCAGCTTGTGCCTGCACATTTGCCCCGAATTTGTAACCATTGTATGCTTTTGGCTCGCAGCTCGTGCCTACTGGTGCTTTGGTTTCGAAGCTAAAAACCAAGAGGTAAAGGTGGCAGCTGAAGCATCCAACTACAAGTCGGTCCTTAAGAGTGTGACTTCGACACTCTCTCTTCAATCTGCCCGCTCCTTGAGGAAGCGGAAGCATGGGCCAGTAGTCGATGCAATTTTGTTGTGAACAGCTCGGTCTTTGTAGCTGTGAATAGCCTGAGTTGTGGCCAGGTACTAGCTCGATACTCAAGAATATTGCCAATACTTGCTTGATACTCGCTGTTTTATGTTGTGTACTTGCCTCATACTCGCTCCCCTGGAGTATTTGGCCAGAATATTAGGTAACTTGATATTTACACTTAATGCTTCATACTCGCTCCCTGGAGTATTTGGCAAGTATATTAGGTAACTTGATACTTACACTCGATGCTTCATACTCGCTCCCTGGAGTATTTGGCTAGACTATTAGGTTACTTGATATTCACACTTCATAATACTTAATGGTCTGTCCGCGAAGTATTAGGCGCCACTTGAGTATAAGGCTCTTCATTAAAGTATGCGGCTCACTCTGATAATAAGCCTAATAATAAGCCACATATTGTTCCAGTGTACCTTAAAACCTCTTCGCTACGCCCCCTCGTAAAGAGAAGGTCTGTTCTAGCGCCCCGCGCTAGATTCGTCTTCTCTCCGCGGGGGGCGTGCGAGGGTGGCCGGGCGGGGGTTGATACAGGCGGCCGCCTGCAGTGTGCGCGTGTATAGGAGGGTCGCGCCTTGGACCCCTCTTGCCCTAACTTCAGCGCGACTCCTGGCCCATGTCCCCACTAGCCAAGCAGACTAGTGGGATTGCGATCCTACTCTCTGTTGGGATCCGCTCCTTCGGCGTCTTGTTCTTTAGTGATGACCCGAAGTTATCACTATGCTCGCTTCGCGTGTCAGTTCATTAGTGTGTGAAACTTGTACTTCGTGACCTGAACTCTTGTCGTGGTGCGTTTGTCGCCACCGCTGTGTTCCGGTCTCTCTCTCCGCGCTCGTATCTTCCGAGCGCAACCCACCATCCATCCCCGTCTCCTCCAGACATTAGTAGCGCGCCTGTGCGCGATGTGCCGCGTGTCCGTGGCACGCTTTGCTTGTTGAATACTCCCTACCTTAAAACCTCTTCGCTACGCCCCCTCGTAAAGAGAATGGCCTTGCCTCTCTTGCCCTTGCCCTTTGCTGCTTTCGGCCGTTTGAAGGCCATTGCAAAGTCGTCTCCGACTCGCAACCAGCGGCCCTCCGTCGGGTTGGAAGATGTTGATGGGCCTGCAGCGCTGCCTGAAGCTGCCCCATCGGCTTTCTCGATCTTAGTGAACTTAGGGTGAATTTATAAGCAAAAACGCCTCTGAATGAGGCGGCAAGCGCACACACACAAGCGCATGCACGAAGACCCTGGGTGAATTTATAAGCAAAAACGCCTCTGAATGAGGCGGCATGCGCACACACACAAGCGCATGCACGAAGACCCGGAGGTGATGGGGTAGGCGGTGGGTCACACGCAAACCGAAGCGGCACGGCTAAGCGGACACGGCAAAAGACTCGAGCTTGGACAGAGTACAAGTAAAATTCGCAAATGAGACTGCGAATCAAATTAAGTCCTGCACTGATGAAGTGATGGTAGCAGCAATTTGCAAATATTTGCAAGTTTGCTGCACACGGCGTTTCATTGTGCAGTAAGCCGTAGCAGTCCAGGCATAACGGTTTCACATGCAAAGTAGTTCACATGCTGGGAGGACTGCTTGTCCCCTCCTGCACCAGCAGTGCCTGTTGGTTTGCATCGGCGTCGCTCTGCTGCGCGCCACTTTGGGCACTCCCCCGCCCTGCCGCCCAAGATTGGTCACATGCTCAAGAAGGATTATCGCGCTGCGCAGAGAACTCACCTTCTCGATCTTAGTGAACTTAGGGTGAATTTATAAGCAAAAACGCCTCTGAATGAGGCGGCATGCGCACACACACAAGCGCATGCACGAAGACCCTTGAGCGCCTATTGAGAGCGATATGTGACCCTTGGGCGGGTGGGCGGGTACACGTTGATGTCAAACACCTACACAAACGAAGCTGATAGGGACAGCGACGGGTCGGTAATGGCGACCGTCGCGAGCCCGTGCATTGTCAAATGTGACAACGCAGGTATTCTGTCTCACCTTGGAGACGGTGGCTTGCCAGCCAAGGCCTTGAAGCTCGCTGCACGTCTCCCGTGGAAAAGCGGCGGCACGAACAACCACACGGTCGCCTTCCTGAGCACTTGTCACCTGGGTGAGTGTCGGAGGCTTGTGACGCGTTAGTTGAACGCTGTCCCCTGAGGCGTTGCGCTTGTGACGGCGACGCTGTGGTGACGGTGTGGCAGCATCGAGCTGGGCTGAAGTTGGTCGATGGGCGGCGGCGGTGTCGGCTGGCGGCGAGGACGATGGAACTGAGCGAAGAGACGCCGCTTCCTCGAACTGCTTTTCGAGGCTGCGGGCGGCTGGGCTGTTGGCTTCGACGATATCTGCAAGCAAGCTTGCATACCCTTGGTTATTGGATATGCGTGGTATGTTGTTAGCTTGGATAGAGTCCACACTGACATGTAGCGCCTTGCTAGTCAGCAGTTCGTGTTCCCGAACCCCAACCAGTCGGTAGCGATGGAGGCTTTCGGGACACATCCATCTACAGATCAGCTGGATAAGGGAGTCCTCAACGCCGGCTGCGTGCAGTGCAGTAGCCAGCCCAGCCCGATAGCTGTAGAACGAGAACAGCCGTGCAGTCTGGTCACCGTAGAGGTAGCCAAGCACTGAGCGCAGCATGCGATGCAGAAAGTGGTGCTCGAAGGGCTGCTTAGCTCCGTCGTGAAACAGCGGAGTGACAGCACGCTCAGCATCCGAGAGATACACACCATAGCGTTTTTCGAGGTCAAGGATAGCTGCGGCGGCGTTGATGGGGTCCCTTTCCAGGGGCAGATGAACAGGAAACGGACAATGGATTTCGCCTGTCTGATCGGCTTTGGCAAGTGGGGCAGCTACTGACACCTTGTCGCGTCCTGTTTGAAAGCGTGCAATCTGCTCCAGGGTGAGACGGTTGAAGTACTGATTGTTAAGGCGGTAGGAGACGGAGGAGAAGGTAATGTAGTGGATCTTTGAAGTGAAGGCTGCCCCAGCCGTACCGGCTCGTTTGCGCTGGCCGCATATCTCTCCCAGCCGAAATGCAGTGACCGAGAGAAAGCAATTGAGCCGCCGAAACATGAAGACGTTATGATCGGAGTCGTCCCACCAGACCGAGCCGATCTGCAGCTGGTAGAGAGAATGGATGCTGCGGACCATAGAGAACTTCATGGGCTCCACGCGCACGGGGCAAAGAGAGAGAGGGCCATGGTACTCTTGGTAGATCTGGACGAGGGAGTTGAGGTGCCCCTTGAGCGTCTTGTAGCACGGCATCGTAATCCCCCAGCGAGAGAAAATCCTGACTATTGCAAGAGGATAAGAGAGTGCGGACGCAGGCTTGACAAATTGGCGAGCCTTTGATTTGGGTGTGGCGGTGGCAAACACCCTGAGCATAAGCACAGCTAGGAGGTGCGCATTTCGCTCCGGATGCTGGCGGGCATCCTCGGCAGTACGGAGCGGGCTGGTGCCATGATCGTGGCAGACTGCAGCCCAAAGATCCCAGGCTCGATCGTCAATAGACGCGGTGCCAGGGGGCACACTCTGAGAGACAGATGATTCCATTGCCTCGGTGGTTTCGAGCAAATCTTCAGCAGGCATGTCGAGCGCCATGCCGGGATCACCTTGAGTGAAGGATGCTGCCTTTCGGGCAGCGATCGCTCTGCCGGCGTCCAGCAGCTTGGACCAAGGCCGCGTGGGAGGCATCTCAGGCGGCAGGAGAGAATGCCCGACCTGCCGAGGCAGAGGGGTTGGGATGACGATGCCCGGTCGGAGCAGGCTGGGCAGCGGAGACGGCGGCAAGGAAGAATGCCCTCGCAGGCGGTCGAGAGCAGCACCGCTGCCCGACGATGAAGAAGGAACTGGTGTGAAGGGCGGAGATGGTGGCCGCTGGCCGGCATGAAGATCGCCTCTAAGGCGCCGTAGGGCTGCGCCAGGGTGGGTCGTGCAGCCGACCCGGAACCAGGAGAGACTGCCACCCCCACTGGAGGCAGCCCACGGGACCTCGGGGTCAGGTACAAAGGGGCCCGACTCGAAGCAATCGGGTAGAGAGCCGATGCTATCGTCGGCACCGACCCTGAACCAGTCAGGGCTGGCGCCGGTGCCGGCGGAGGCGGTTGAGCCTTCCTCGTACAGTCGGCGCCGGGCTAGACACGTCACCTCTTCGTAGATGACGTGGAATTCGTCGGAGACTTCGACGCGCGTCGGGGAGACACCGCACTGGCTGGTAAGCCGGAAGAAGTCGGCCATCTTTTGGCGCGAGAGCAGATCGCTGAATGGGTTAGCATCACCAAACACATGTGCGACGCTTAGCAGCGGCCTGAGAGCCTGGAAAGCGTGGCTCCTGCACAGCAGTCGGTAGGCGAGCACCAGAAGTGGTGCCCGCATTGATTCAGCAGGCAACGTCCCGGCCGTGGTCAAAGCGTCCGTGCGAAGCAGCACCGCAGCGCGATCAGAAGCGCCGCTCAGAGAGCGGCATGTGGATTCCAAATATGGAAACAGCGTCAGAACATTGCCGACCACTCCAAGAAATTCCAAGATCGGGATGGAAAGGTAAGGGATGTCTGGCGTTGGAACTACAAAGAGCCAATACAGCCCTTGACAGTAACCAGCCACCGCCGGCTCTGCGACGTCCGAGTAACACGCATCGCTGGTGGCATCGACGTGGAGGTTGATCGCAGGTTCAAGCTCGCGCCGAAAGAGGGCACGCTTGCAGCTGACGCCATTCGAGCGAAGCAGCAGCTGTAGCCACCCTTCCAGCTGAGACCGCATAAGGTCGTCGCAGTCACAGCGTGAGTTAGGGCCACGGCCTGGGAGTCCCTGCTCGGCATGCGGGCGATAAAGCCCATGCATGACCTGGCGAGTGCTGAGGTTGACTGCCCGCAGGTGTTCGAGCAGCCCGCAAAGGGAGCGGTACTCGTGGAACTCACTCTCACCAGACAATGCACGCACGATGGCTGCGCGTGCACGCATCAGTTTGCTCCTGTCGACCACCACCAGACCGAGGCCAAACACAATGATGACACCGACCCAGCTGCACCAGGTCCCAAGGCTGCGTTTGGCCTCAATCGCCATGATGGTGCGTACGCGGAGCACCAGCTGACGCCAGCAACGCAAACCTCGAAGAGTACGCGCCACTCCCACCGCGACGAACTGGGGGTCGTCGGTGAAGACATAGGCAGCGTACAGACGGAGCTCTGGACACACATATCCGTGCGGGATTTGCGAGAACGAGGAAGGTGCAGGTATCGGTGGCAGAAGCTCCTCTGGCGCGCGAGTAAGGTGATAGATGTCGACGCAAGGGGTGCCTAGCCGGCGCTGGAGCTCCAAGCGCCCGTCGAGCCATCTGAGCTCGGCAGCGGTGAGCTCCGTTGTGTGCTGCTGCTCTGCCTCATCCATGTCCTGGCGAAACAAGACGAGAATGAGATCGCTAAAGCGCTGTGCAATATTGGAGGCTGGATGCATTCCGAAGCCGAGCTGCCGCTCCGACACGAAGACAAGGTGCCGCTGCCCACTCGCGTCTGGGGGGCCCAGGAGAATATGATTCATCTTTGGTCGCTCTGAGATGCACACAGTGAGCTGGTTAAAGTGATCCTTAAAGTCGTCTCCCCACCCGTAAACGCAAGCGCCAATAATGAAAGCAGCACGGTTGAATACCGCAGTATCGCGCATGGCGGCGGGAAGAGAGGGTTTGACCTCCTTTGGCCACTTGCTGTATCGACGCTGCTGGGAGTGGGATAGAGGCTCCTCTGCGCGAGGGAGCCCCCTAGCCCTAAGCCATGACGCGAACTCCGGGCGCTCAGCCGCCGCGGCTGCATAGTGTTGAGGCATGTGGTGGATGCGCGAGGCCTCATTGATGGAGATGGCAGGTAGGCCTGAAGCATCAACGGTGAGCGTTCGGGGCCCACCGCCCTCGGTTGTCTCCCGCCATCGACCAGGCTCGAGCTTGCGCGCGGCTGCTCCCTTTCCAAGCCAGTAGGAAGGGAAGAAAGAAAGGTCCGAGTAGACCTCGTACCAGGAGAGGCCAGCCTTGCGATCGAGCTCTTTCATAACCGAGTCCCAGCCCATCGGCAGGGAGGTCAAATGAGGAACAAACACCGCCTGAAGCTCAACGTCAGCCTCGAGGCGCACCCCATCAAGGATGTAGCTCACAAGAGATCGGTCGGGGTAATGACCGATACGCTCGGCGAGATATTCGAGGTCGAGGTGGGTGACCAGCTCCTCAGAATAGTCAACCGGCACACAGCACTCGTCATGCCGCTTGGTGCAATCGTAGACTCGCCCGACAGCCCAGGGCCAAACCTCAGTCTGGCCAACAGCAATTGGTGCTGGTCGATACGAGCGCACTACGTCCTCCGGCAGCGTCCCAGCCTCCAGCTGCTGAACGATCGACAGCAAGTCAAGCCGTGTGCTCTCGAGGTAGTCTGTTATCTTAGCGACTCCCTCTGGTCTCGCTATATCGCGCCAGCTCTCGATGCAGCTAGGAGCTCCAGCTCCAGAAGGCAGTTGGAGAGGGGGCCGAGGCGACCACGAGGTGGAGTAAGGCGAGTACTCTGGCGAGAGGCGAACACGATCGAGCCGCTCGTCAGCAAAGTTCGGCAGCTCCGCGAGCAATTCGCTTGGGACGAGAGTGTGATCCAATGGCTTGACATGCTCAGCCCAACCCGCCAGGAGATGCTCCCCAGCAGCCACCGAGTCGAGTAGCGCCTCCTGAAGGGCGTCACCGGCCCGCTGCATCACGTCGAGCGCGGCTGCAGTAGGAGCCGCCAGCTCGGATTCAGGGCGAGGCATCAAGCTCTGGGCACGAGTCACACCAAACTGGAAGGTGGGAGCACCGTCAATCGGCTCGTCGGGAAGCGAAGGGACCGGTTGGACGAACATCTGTACCGCAATGACCGAGCGTTGGGCCAAGTCAAGGGCGGGGGTTCCCTGCAGTGCCGCAAGAGTGCACCAAACAAACGTGGCTCCCATGAGCCGAGCCCGCCGGCGGTCAGCTGGTGTTCGACAGACTGCCTCTGGGTGAGGGCGGAACGCAGTGGGCGAGACAAAGGAGCGTAAGTGGGCACCATATTCGCCTGCCATGAACGCCAGCTGAGCTGCACCAGCCACTGCAGAGCAGAGACTCGATATTGCCCGAGCCACCAAGGGCCTGGCCGAGGGTGGCATGCTGATGCCTACCATGGTGAAGCCGTCAACATGCGCGAGCACAACGGGCTGTGCAATGACACACACAAACCACAGTACAGCATAGCAGCGCTGTGCCGCGACCACGGCTTCCGCGATGCTGATGCAATGGCGATCTGGAATGTCGAAGCTCTGGGGTGTTGTGAAGGACAAGTCGTCATCAAAGACGGGTCCGTCGGTAGGGGAAGCCTTGAGAGCACTGTCCGCAACCTCTGCCGTCGAGCTGTTCACGACGTGAAATGCCTGCGCCACCTCGTCTGCAAAAGATTCGAGGGCACATGGAATTGAGATTAGACCCTTTTCTTCCTCGTCGGAGATGCCTGTTGGGCAGAGAGAGTCGCCTTCGGCGGGCCACACAATGGGCTGCATGACGTCGACCTGCGCGTGTGTGCTGGCTGGTGCATCGCCAACCACGAAGACGCAGGTGGCATCGCGGCCGTCACTTGGCCCACGCTGCTGCTGATAGCGCTGGGCAGATGGTGTTGGCGGCAGCGCGGTGGGCGAAAGATAGCCAAGAGGCACAAAGCCGTGGCGACGGTACCACGCCTGTGCAAACTGATGTGCCATGGACGGGTAATGAAAACTCAGCACAGCGCCGGGGGAGGTTGGTTTGGCGTTCGCCACTGCAGCTGCCGTGAAGGGTAGTGTGCGCCACGAGCTGCGGTCACGATCGCGCTGCTCCGCAGACGCATAGTTGAACTGGCTCCTGTTGGGCTGGGGCGCCGCGGCCTGTCGGGCGCTGACATAAGGAGGAAGAGTGGCGTTGAGCGAGAACAGCCGAATCTCCTTGTCACGGAGGTCACCGTACATGGGTGACCTGAAAGACGTGACGGACACACCAAGGTGAAACCAGTCCATGAAGTCAAACACAATTGTGTCAGGCTGTTCCACAATAACCATGGTGGCCGTAGTCGCGAAAATGCAGAATATCACGAAAAGGCAGCCCCAGAAAGCGCGCCCGTCCTCGATTTTGAGCATAAGGCAGTCCTCGTCGGCACGCAGCTGTTGAAAGCAAGGTGGGAAGAGGAAGACTGCCTCCCACCAGCAAAGCTGCAAGACTAGGCGGACATCAAGCACAGCGTGCATGCCACCAATGTCACATTCCCGCATGTCGACGGAGATGGCGATACGCCCAAGCTTTTCGCGCTCGGAGCGCACCGCACCGGAGAACTCGCAGCCAACAAGGTCGGTCGGAGGCTTGCTAGAGGCCAACAATCGTTTAAACTCCTCGAGAGAGCGAATTGGAAAAGTGAAATCGTCCTGGCGGCTGTTTCCAACAGCGACGTCAGCGGCCGCCGAAGGAGAGACGTCGACAACGGCGACCATGTGGCGCCCTATCCAAACGCCCGTTTCGATGAGTGCCGTGGGGGCAGCCCCGTTACACGGTCCAACAATGCCGAGATCGAGCACCTCACTGAGGTCGTTAACGCCAGAGATGCTGACTGCTACTTTGAAAAGATCGGCTACCAGCTGTGTGAAGGCCAGGTCGGTCCACGTGTCCGGACGCAGAATGGCCGTTGACCAGGCCTCGACGGAAGGCTCGGCACCGTTTTGCACCGCCGCCGGCCAATGGTTGAAACAGTTGATGACCAGCTGTTTGACCGTCAACGGCTCGGTGGCGTTGGCTACCAGAATTCCAGTGAGCCTGCTCGCTACCCCTGGTGTGTGGAGGTGGTCAACCACCTGGCGGCGGAGCTGAGGGCCATCGACGTCGGCAACCTCTACTAGGCCTAGGAGGAAGCTGAGGGTGTTGGGCGCACATTGGCCAGCCCCACCTAGGTCGATGACCATTTGTGCGGGGTGGACAGCGCGCGCGAGCGTCTTGAGCGGAGGCGAGAGCAGGTTGGGCGGAGACTCGCGATTGCGTGGCAGTGCCGGGCGTCTGAGCCCAGCAAGCACTTCGCGCCCGCTGACGCCGCCAATGACCAGGCGGCCAAGACTGAGTGCGCCATTACTGAGTGCACCATTCATCAAAGAATTAGGCGAGGCCGGCCTGAGACCATGGAAGGTCGCCGGTGGTGGAAAGTCGCCAAAGGTGAGCCCGCCTTGAAGAGCATCAGTGCTGTCATCGATCTCGACGTCATTTCCGACAGCTACGACCATGGCGCCTGTACGCCCTGGCGCGCGACCGCGTCCACCTCGCTGAAAGGTGAGCCCGCCTTGAAGAGAATCAGTGCTGTCATCGATCTCGACGTCATTTCCGTCAGCTACGACCATGGCGCCTGTACGCCCTGGCGCGCGACCGCGTCCACCTCGCTGAGCGCGGCCGCGACCTCCGCGGCTGCCTTTGGTTTTGCCCTTGCCCTTGCCCTTAGCAGTTACCAAAGGGCCAGTCATTTTGGATTGCATCATGCTGGCCTTTTCGTCGGCGGTGAGGACTCTGGCAAATGAGGCTGCGAGCGTATCCAGGGGAAGGCCATTAGGGTAGCCTGGGACGACGTGAGCGTTGGAGGCGGCGCTTTCGTGACCCAGCTTGCCCCAGCTGTTGCACCGCGATGGACGGTTGCGCTCCTCAACTCGAGCTAGCAGAAACTCCCAGCAGTAGTGGTCAGTTGACACACCGAGATGCTTGGCAAGGCCAGGGACGTTCCATGCAAGTCCGGACGTCACAAGAACTTTCTTGCCGTTTGCCCATTTGGACAGCCCAGCATTGCTGCCCGGCGGCAGTCCGGCTGCGGTAGGAGGCGGCTGCTCCAGAGTCACCTTCTGCTTTTTGACCTGCTTAGGTGCGAGCTTCCCTATGGTGGGCGCATGCTGAGAGAGAAGTGGAAGATGATTGGCGTTGAAAGAAGTCGAGGAGGATGCAGCTCCTTGCAGGCCGAGCCTTTTGCGCATGTCGGCTGTTTCAGCGTCCTTTTGCTCTTTTTCGAGGAGCTTGCTCATGTGAGGGTCCGTTTTCAGCACCAGTGGGCGTCCAGCCAGGTTCTGATTGGCGGCATCGGGCGATTGAATTGCCAGCGTTATCCATGTGCCGATATCCGAGAGGATGCCCTGAAAGAGTTCGACCGCCTCCCTAAGCCAGCGCAGCTGGCGGGCCTGGTCGTTAAAACTGGCCGCAAACTCGAGGTGGTCAGCATACCGAGAGCACATGGACTCGAACGTATAGCCAGAGTCATCAGCAGTAGGGCTAGTGCCGATGGCCTTGAACAATCGATGACCAAATTCGCCAAGCCGCTTCATCAAGATGGGTTGGCAGTAATGGTCGAGAGGGTGGCAAAACGACGGATGTTCGTTGCCACTTCGGTGCTGCTCGTAGCCCAAAACGCCATGAGGGGCGCTGATCCAGTCCATGGCAGAGTACTGGCGATTGAGAAACTGAGTAAGGCGCTCTATGTGGCCAGGCTCCGCGAAATGGTAGTCACGAAACTTTGGCGGCACCACACCAGTGATCGAGTCGACAGTGAGCATGTAGTCGAAATAGAGATGTCTGACGGACCGAAGGCTATTAAGCAGCCGGAGGGCAGCATTCTTGCGGGCGTCCGGGTCACCACTTGCTGTGGTTGACAACAGAGTTTTAACTGCTACGATGCAGGTGCCATCAAAACCGATGCCAATGGTATCAATCTGCCCTTGGTTCGTGCTCTGAGAAGATGCGGCGAGGGCTGCAGCTATGCGCACGAAGGACGGATGGCGGTTGGTAGCAGCATCGAAGGCAGAGTCGGACAGTGGGGTGCCTGCAGGGGCACCCCCCCCATCTGCCGGCAAGCCACCAGGACCCGAAGGTGCGCGCGCCACTGAGATTTCGAGCAACAGCTCAGCCACCACCGATGAAGCTGTAGAGCCAGGTTGGGAGGTAAGATGGTTGAGTGCCGCGGCACGCCCGGCGAGGTTATCCTCGAGTGGAGATAAGACCGTGAGCAGGTCATGCGCTCTCTGTGGGAGCACAACGCCAAGGTCGGGCGTAAGGGGTACTCGTGGGCCATACTGGCTGGTAGGCCAGGGCCAGAACGCTAGGGCAATGGAAAAGCGCCCAGATTAGCTGGGACGCTACCAATGGTGCTCACACACCACTTGCCGAGAGGGTGAAATGGAAAAACCCGGGAGGGCATCCAATGGGAAATGGTGCCAATAGGATCACCAACCCAAATAAAGACCGGGAGACCCATGTGTGCGAATACAGACAAAAGTCTGACGCGAGCCCATAACGCATAGCGCGGGCGAGGGTGCATGCCCATAACGCATAGCGCGGGCGAGGGTGCCTGCTCAGGTGGCAGCAACGCTGCTTGGAGCTGCCGAATAAGGCTGAGCGCGATGTGCGTGTCTGGCTCCCGGTCTAGAACATGTGCTTTCAACGTAGGAGCACTGAGGGAAAAGGGATGACAGAGGGTCAACCCCACCCATCCGAAACACCGCAGCGACGACCAAGTCGAAACGCTGAGTGACGGCAGAGCAACGAAACACGCGCTACGGCTGAGCCGCAAAACAGCGTGACGTTTGAGTGGCGAGAGCCAACAAGCACTGGGCCAAAGCAGTGAGAGAACAGTGAATGGCTGGGCAAGGTCGCCTGTATCCGAACAACGAAAGGGGAGGAAATCACCTGGCGCCAAGGCAGGTGACGCGCCGTTCGACGACACTGTCGCGGCCCATTTGGGATGAGCGAAAGGCGATACCATCAGGAAGCTCCAGTCCCAACGCGTCTTCCGTCCACTCTGATGATCTCAACGGGGCTGGCAGCCTAGTACGATCCAAGGTAACTGGGAGCGCTCTGGCGCGCCCCCATCGTGCAAAGTTTCAGTGCCGCACGCGGCTCGAAGCAGCAAGCCAGAAGCCTGCACCAAGCCGGTCTCCTCTTCGCGCGAAGCCACGGTGTAGCATCCCCCCAAGTAGCCAGCAAGGTCACCAAGACGGGCAAGCGGGAGCAATGACCCATCTTGCAACATGAGGACTGTGGCGAGATGAATAAAACGAATGGGCTCCAGCAGCCGGCGACGCGCGACAGCCGCTGCACCGGCTCCAGCAGGCACGACAAAGTCTGGAGCCGGATCCAAGCGGCTGCGGTGATGAGTAGATTGCCCGGGTGAATGACTGCCAGATCTCTAAGGCGGGCCTCAAATGCCTGAGCCGTCATGCTAGGTTGAGCGACCGGCCCTGACCGGACGTATTCCCCAAGCAGATTTGACTAGAAGGCGGCAGTGAACCGCGCACGAAACACCGAGACGCGTGCTGCTGCCTGATCTGCCGGGGCGGGACCAACACGGCCTTCACAAGAAAAGCCTTGATTGCCATGCTGTGCGCCAAGGAGACCTGCGCAACTGCGCCTGCCGCAGGAGCCCCAACCAGCTCCCAAGGGAGGAACGGAGTTCCGATGACCAGGGCGTGATTGGCTGGTATCAGCAAAGGGCAGTCTCGGGAAACTCCACCAGGCGGGAAAACAATCGGGACTGGCACCAAAGGAGCAGGAGGAGCTGCACCAGCAGCTGCCATCGACGCCCGAGAGGGGCTGCACGATCAGCAAGGAAAGATGAGCTGACGAAACTGTAGAACCAGCAACGAAGACCCTTTCACACGCAAACCGAAGCGGCACGGCTAAGCGGACACGGCAAAAGACTCGAGCTTGGACAGAGTACAAGTAAAATTCGCAAATGAGACTGCAAATCAAATTAAGTCCTGCACTGATGAAGTGATGGTAGCAGCAATTTGCAAATATTTGCAAGTTTGCTGCACACGGCGTTTCATTGTGCAGTAAGCCGTAGCAGTCCAGGCATAACGGTTTCACATGCAAAGTAGTTCACATGCTGGGAGGACTGCTTGTCCCCTCCTGCACCAGCAGTGCCTGTTGGTTTGCATCGGCGTCGCTCTGCTGCGCGCCACTTTGGGCACTCCCCCGCCCTGCCGCCCAAGATTGTCACATGCTCAAGAAGGATTATCGTCGCGCTGCGCAGAGAACTCACCTTCTCGATCTTAGTGAACTTAGGGTGAATTTATAAGCAAAAACGCCTCTGAATGAGGCGGCATGCGCACACACACAAGCGCATGCACGAAGACCCTTGAGCGCCTATTGAGAGCGATATGTGACCCTTGGGCGGGTGGGCGGGTACACGTTGATGTCAAACACCTACACAAACGAAGCTGATAGGGACAGCGACGGGTCGGTAATGGCGACCGTCGCGAGCCCGTGCATTGTCAAATGTGACAACGCAGGTATTCTGTCTCACCTTGGAGACGGTGGCTTGCCAGCCAAGGCCTTGAAGCTCGCTGCACGTCTCCCGTGGAAAAGCGGCGGCACGAACAACCACACGGTCGCCTTCCTGAGCACTTGTCACCTGGGTGAGTGTCGGAGGCTTGTGACGCGTTAGTTGAACGCTGTCCTCTGAGGCGTTGCGCTTGTGACGGCGACGCTGTGGTGACGGTGTGGCAGCATCGAGCTGGGCTGAAGTTGGTCGATGGGCGGCGGCGGTGTCGGCTGGCGGCGAGGACGATGGAACTGAGCGAAGAGACGCCGCTTCCTCGAACTGCTTTTCGAGGCTGCGGGCGGCTGGGCTGTTGGCTTCGACGATATCTGCAAGCAAGCTTGCATACCCTTGGTTATTGGATATGCGTGGTATGTTGTTAGCTTGGATAGAGTCCACACTGACATGTAGCGCCTTGCTAGTCAGCAGTTCGTGTTCCCGAACCCCAACCAGTCGGTAGCGATGGAGGCTTTCGGGACACATCCATCTACAGATCAGCTGGATAAGGGAGTCCTCAACGCCGGCTGCGTGCAGTGCAGTAGCCAGCCCAGCCCGATAGCTGTGGAACGAGAACAGCCGTGCAGTCTGGTCACCGTAGAGGTAGCCAAGCACTGAGCGCAGCATGCGATGCAGAAAGTGGTGCTCGAAGGGCTGCTTAGCTCCGTCGTGAAACAGCGGAGTGACAGCACGCTCAGCATCCGAGAGATACACACCATAGCGTTTTTCGAGGTCAAGGATAGCTGCGGCGGCGTTGATGGGGTCCCTTTCCAGGGGCCGATGAACAGGAAACGGACAATGGATTTCGCCTGTCTGATCGGCTTTGGCAAGTGGGGCAGCTACTGACACCTTGTCGCGTCCTGTTTGAAAGCGTGCAATCTGCTTCAGGGTGAGACGGTTGAAGTACTGATTGTTAAGGCGGTAGGAGACGGAGGAGAAGGTAATGTAGTGGATCTTTGAAGTGAAGGCTGCCCCAGCCGTACCGGCTCGTTTGCGCTGGCCGCATATCTCTCCCAGCCGAAATGCAGTGACCGAGAGAAAGCAATTGAGCCGCCGAAACATGAAGACGTTATGATCGGAGTCGTCCCACCAGACCGAGCCGATCTGCAGCTGGTAGAGAGAATGGATGCTGCGGACCATAGAGAACTTCATGGGCTCCACGCGCACGGGGCAAAGAGAGAGAGGGCCATGGTACTCTTGGTAGATCTGGACGAGGGAGTTGAGGTGCCCTTGAGCGTCTTGTAGCACGGCATCGTAATCCCCAGCGAGAGAAATCCTGACTATTGCCAGAGGATAAGAGAGTGCGGACGCAGGCTTGACAAATTGGCGAGCCTTTGATTTGGGTGTGGCGGTGGCAAACACCCTGAGCATAAGCACAGCTAGGAGGTGCGCATTTCGCTCCGGATGCTGGCGGGCATCCTCGGCAGTACGGAGCGGGCTGGTGCCATGATCGTGGCAGACTGCAGCCCAAAGATCCCAGGCTCGATCGTCAATAGACGCGGTGCCAGGGGGCACACTCTGAGAGACAGATGATTCCATTGCCTCGGTGGTTTCGAGCAAATCTTCAGCAGGCATGTCGAACGCCATGCCGGGATCACCTTGAGTGAAGGATGCTGCCTTTCGGGCAGCGATCGCTCTGCCGGCGTCCAGCAGCTTGGACCAAGGCCGCGTGGGAGGCATCTCAGGCGGCAGGAGAGAATGCCCGACCTGCCGAGGCAGAGGGGTTGGGATGACGATGCCCGGTCGGAGCAGGCTGGGCAGCGGAGACGGCGGCAAGGAAGAATGCCCTCGCAGGCGGTCGAGAGCAGCACCGCTGCCCGACGATGAAGAAGGAACTGGTGTGAAGGGCGGAGATGGTGGCCGCTGGCCGGCATGAAGATCGCCTCTAAGGCGCCGTAGGGCTGCGCCAGGGTGGGTCGTGCAGCCGACCCGGAACCAGGAGAGACTGCCACCCCCACTGGAGGCAGCCCACGGGACCTCGGGGTCAGGTACAAAGGGGCCCGACTCGAAGCAATCGGGTAGAGAGCCGATGCTATCGTCGGCACCGACCCTGAACCAGTCAGGGCTGGCGCCGGTGCCGGCGGAGGCGGTTGAGCCTTCCTCGTACAGTCGGCGCCGGGCTAGACACGTCACCTCTTCGTAGATGACGTGGAATTCGTCGGAGACTTCGACGCGCGTCGGGGAGACACCGCACTGGCTGGTAAGCCGGAAGAAGTCGGCCATCTTTTGGCGCGAGAGCAGATCGCTGAATGGGTTAGCATCACCAAACACATGTGCGACGCTTAGCAGCGGCCTGAGAGCCTGGAAAGCGTGGCTCCTGCACAGCAGTCGGTAGGCGAGCACCAGAAGTGGTGCCCGCATTGATTCAGCAGGCAACGTCCCGGCCGTGGTCAAAGCGTCCGTGCGAAGCAGCACCGCAGCGCGATCAGAAGCGCCGCTCAGAGAGCGGCATGTGGATTCCAAATATGGAAACAGCGTCAGAACATTGCCGACCACTCCAAGAAATTCCAAGATCGGGATGGAAAGGTAAGGGATGTCTGGCGTTGGAACTACAAAGAGCCAATACAGCCCTTGACAGTAACCAGCCACCGCCGGCTCTGCGACGTCCGAGTAACACGCATCGCTGGTGGCATCGACGTGGAGGTTGATCGCAGGTTCAAGCTCGCGCCGAAAGAGGGCACGCTTGCAGCTGACGCCATTCGAGCGAAGCAGCAGCTGTAGCCACCCTTCCAGCTGAGACCGCATAAGGTCGTCGCAGTCACAGCGTGAGTTAGGGCCACGGCCTGGGAGTCCCTGCTCGGCATGCGGGCGATAAAGCCCATGCATGACCTGGCGAGTGCTGAGGTTGACTGCCCGCAGGTGTTCGAGCAGCCCGCAAAGGGAGCGGTACTCGTGGAACTCACTCTCACCAGACAATGCACGCACGATGGCTGCGCGTGCACGCATCAGTTTGCTCCTGTCGACCACCACCAGACCGAGGCCAAACACAATGATGACACCGACCCAGCTGCACCAGGTCCCAAGGCTGCGTTTGGCCTCAATCGCCATGATGGTGCGTACGCGGAGCACCAGCTGACGCCAGCAACGCAAACCTCGAAGAGTACGCGCCACTCCCACCGCGACGAACTGGGGGTCGTCGGTGAAGACATAGGCAGCGTACAGACGGAGCTCTGGACACACATATCCGTGCGGGATTTGCGAGAACGAGGAAGGTGCAGGTATCGGTGGCAGAAGCTCCTCTGGCGCGCGAGTAAGGTGATAGATGTCGACGCAAGGGGTGCCTAGCCGGCGCTGGAGCTCCAAGCGCCCGTCGAGCCATCTGAGCTCGGCAGCGGTGAGCTCCGTTGTGTGCTGCTGCTCTGCCTCATCCATGTCCTGGCGAAACAAGACGAGAATGAGATCGCTAAAGCGCTGTGCAATATTGGAGGCTGGATGCATTCCGAAGCCGAGCTGCCGCTCCGACACGAAGACAAGGTGCCGCTGCCCACTCGCGTCTGGGGGGCCCAGGAGAATATGATTCATCTTTGGTCGCTCTGAGATGCACACAGTGAGCTGGTTAAAGTGATCCTTAAAGTCGTCTCCCCACCCGTAAACGCAAGCGCCAATAATGAAAGCAGCACGGTTGAATACCGCAGTATCGCGCATGGCGGCGGGAAGAGAGGGTTTGACCTCCTTTGGCCACTTGCTGTATCGACGCTGCTGGGAGTGGGATAGAGGCTCCTCTGCGCGAGGGAGCCCCCTAGCCCTAAGCCATGACGCGAACTCCGGGCGCTCAGCCGCCGCGGCTGCATAGTGTTGAGGCATGTGGTGGATGCGCGAGGCCTCATTGATGGAGATGGCAGGTAGGCCTGAAGCATCAACGGTGAGCGTTCGGGGCCCACCGCCCTCGGTTGTCTCCCGCCATCGACCAGGCTCGAGCTTGCGCGCGGCTGCTCCCTTTCCAAGCCAGTAGGAAGGGAAGAAAGAAAGGTCCGAGTAGACCTCGTACCAGGAGAGGCCAGCCTTGCGATCGAGCTCTTTCATAACCGAGTCCCAGCCCATCGGCAGGGAGGTCAAATGAGGAACAAACACCGCCTGAAGCTCAACGTCAGCCTCGAGGCGCACCCCATCAAGGATGTAGCTCACAAGAGATCGGTCGGGGTAATGACCGATACGCTCGGCGAGATATTCGAGGTCGAGGTGGGTGACCAGCTCCTCAGAATAGTCAACCGGCACACAGCACTCGTCATGCCGCTTGGTGCAATCGTAGACTCGCCCGACAGCCCAGGGCCAAACCTCAGTCTGGCCAACAGCAATTGGTGCTGGTCGATACGAGCGCACTACGTCCTCCGGCAGCGTCCCAGCCTCCAGCTGCTGAACGATCGACAGCAAGTCAAGCCGTGTGCTCTCGAGGTAGTCTGTTATCTTAGCGACTCCCTCTGGTCTCGCTATATCGCGCCAGCTCTCGATGCAGCTAGGAGCTCCAGCTCCAGAAGGCAGTTGGAGAGGGGGCCGAGGCGACCACGAGGTGGAGTAAGGCGAGTACTCTGGCGAGAGGCGAACACGATCGAGCCGCTCGTCAGCAAAGTTCGGCAGCTCCGCGAGCAATTCGCTTGGGACGAGAGTGTGATCCAATGGCTTGACATGCTCAGCCCAACCCGCCAGGAGATGCTCCCCAGCAGCCACCGAGTCGAGTAGCGCCTCCTGAAGGGCGTCACCGGCCCGCTGCATCACGTCGAGCGCGGCTGCAGTAGGAGCCGCCAGCTCGGATTCAGGGCGAGGCATCAAGCTCTGGGCACGAGTCACACCAAACTGGAAGGTGGGAGCACCGTCAATCGGCTCGTCGGGAAGCGAAGGGACCGGTTGGACGAACATCTGTACCGCAATGACCGAGCGTTGGGCCAAGTCAAGGGCGGGGGTTCCCTGCAGTGCCGCAAGAGTGCACCAAACAAACGTGGCTCCCATGAGCCGAGCCCGCCGGCGGTCAGCTGGTGTTCGACAGACTGCCTCTGGGTGAGGGCGGAACGCAGTGGGCGAGACAAAGGAGCGTAAGTGGGCACCATATTCGCCTGCCATGAACGCCAGCTGAGCTGCACCAGCCACTGCAGAGCAGAGACTCGATATTGCCCGAGCCACCAAGGGCCTGGCCGAGGGTGGCATGCTGATGCCTACCATGGTGAAGCCGTCAACATGCGCGAGCACAACGGGCTGTGCAATGACACACACAAACCACAGTACAGCATAGCAGCGCTGTGCCGCGACCACGGCTTCCGCGATGCTGATGCAATGGCGATCTGGAATGTCGAAGCTCTGGGGTGTTGTGAAGGACAAGTCGTCATCAAAGACGGGTCCGTCGGTAGGGGAAGCCTTGAGAGCACTGTCCGCAACCTCTGCCGTCGAGCTGTTCACGACGTGAAATGCCTGCGCCACCTCGTCTGCAAAAGATTCGAGGGCACATGGAATTGAGATTAGACCCTTTTCTTCCTCGTCGGAGATGCCTGTTGGGCAGAGAGAGTCGCCTTCGGCGGGCCACACAATGGGCTGCATGACGTCGACCTGCGCGTGTGTGCTGGCTGGTGCATCGCCAACCACGAAGACGCAGGTGGCATCGCGGCCGTCACTTGGCCCACGCTGCTGCTGATAGCGCTGGGCAGATGGTGTTGGCGGCAGCGCGGTGGGCGAAAGATAGCCAAGAGGCACAAAGCCGTGGCGACGGTACCACGCCTGTGCAAACTGATGTGCCATGGACGGGTAATGAAAACTCAGCACAGCGCCGGGGGAGGTTGGTTTGGCGTTCGCCACTGCAGCTGCCGTGAAGGGTAGTGTGCGCCACGAGCTGCGGTCACGATCGCGCTGCTCCGCAGACGCATAGTTGAACTGGCTCCTGTTGGGCTGGGGCGCCGCGGCCTGTCGGGCGCTGACATAAGGAGGAAGAGTGGCGTTGAGCGAGAACAGCCGAATCTCCTTGTCACGGAGGTCACCGTACATGGGTGACCTGAAAGACGTGACGGACACACCAAGGTGAAACCAGTCCATGAAGTCAAACACAATTGTGTCAGGCTGTTCCACAATAACCATGGTGGCCGTAGTCGCGAAAATGCAGAATATCACGAAAAGGCAGCCCCAGAAAGCGCGCCCGTCCTCGATTTTGAGCATAAGGCAGTCCTCGTCGGCACGCAGCTGTTGAAAGCAAGGTGGGAAGAGGAAGACTGCCTCCCACCAGCAAAGCTGCAAGACTAGGCGGACATCAAGCACAGCGTGCATGCCACCAATGTCACATTCCCGCATGTCGACGGAGATGGCGATACGCCCAAGCTTTTCGCGCTCGGAGCGCACCGCACCGGAGAACTCGCAGCCAACAAGGTCGGTCGGAGGCTTGCTAGAGGCCAACAATCGTTTAAACTCCTCGAGAGAGCGAATTGGAAAAGTGAAATCGTCCTGGCGGCTGTTTCCAACAGCGACGTCAGCGGCCGCCGAAGGAGAGACGTCGACAACGGCGACCATGTGGCGCCCTATCCAAACGCCCGTTTCGATGAGTGCCGTGGGGGCAGCCCCGTTACACGGTCCAACAATGCCGAGATCGAGCACCTCACTGAGGTCGTTAACGCCAGAGATGCTGACTGCTACTTTGAAAAGATCGGCTACCAGCTGTGTGAAGGCCAGGTCGGTCCACGTGTCCGGACGCAGAATGGCCGTTGACCAGGCCTCGACGGAAGGCTCGGCACCGTTTTGCACCGCCGCCGGCCAATGGTTGAAACAGTTGATGACCAGCTGTTTGACCGTCAACGGCTCGGTGGCGTTGGCTACCAGAATTCCAGTGAGCCTGCTCGCTACCCCTGGTGTGTGGAGGTGGTCAACCACCTGGCGGCGGAGCTGAGGGCCATCGACGTCGGCAACCTCTACTAGGCCTAGGAGGAAGCTGAGGGTGTTGGGCGCACATTGGCCAGCCCCACCTAGGTCGATGACCATTTGTGCGGGGTGGACAGCGCGCGCGAGCGTCTTGAGCGGAGGCGAGAGCAGGTTGGGCGGAGACTCGCGATTGCGTGGCAGTGCCGGGCGTCTGAGCCCAGCAAGCACTTCGCGCCCGCTGACGCCGCCAATGACCAGGCGGCCAAAACTGAGTGCGCCATTACTGAGTGCACCATTCATCAAAGAATTAGGCGAGGCCGGCCTGAGACCATGGAAGGTCGCCGGTGGTGGAAAGTCGCCAAAGGTGAGCCCGCCTTGAAGAGCATCAGTGCTGTCATCGATCTCGACGTCATTTCCGGCAGCTACGACCATGGCGCCTGTACGCCCTGGCGCGCGACCGCGTCCACCTCGCTGAAAGGTGAGCCCGCCTTGAAGAGAATCAGTGCTGTCATCGATCTCGACGTCATTTCCGTCAGCTACGACCATGGCGCCTGTACGCCCTGGCGCGCGACCGCGTCCACCTCGCTGAGCGCGGCCGCGACCTCCGCGGCTGCCTTTGGTTTTGCCCTTGCCCTTGCCCTTAGCAGTTACCAAAGGGCCAGTCATTTTGGATTGCATCATGCTGGCCTTTTCGTCGGCGGTGAGGACTCTGGCAAATGAGGCTGCGAGCGTATCCAGGGGAAGGCCATTAGGGTAGCCTGGGACGACGTGAGCGTTGGAGGCGGCGCTTTCGTGACCCAGCTTGCCCCAGCTGTTGCACCGCGATGGACGGTTGCGCTCCTCAACTCGAGCTAGCAGAAACTCCCAGCAGTAGTGGTCAGTTGACACACCGAGATGCTTGGCAAGGCCAGGGACGTTCCATGCAAGTCCGGACGTCACAAGAACTTTCTTGCCGTTTGCCCATTTGGACAGCCCAGCATTGCTGCCCGGCGGCAGTCCGGCTGCGGTAGGAGGCGGCTGCTCCAGAGTCACCTTCTGCTTTTTGACCTGCTTAGGTGCGAGCTTCCCTATGGTGGGCGCATGCTGAGAGAGAAGTGGAAGATGATTGGCGTTGAAAGAAGTCGAGGAGGATGCAGCTCCTTGCAGGCCGAGCCTTATGCGCATGTCGGCTGTTTCAGCGTCCTTTTGCTCTTTTTCGAGGAGCTTGCTAATGTGAGGGTCCGTTTTCAGCACCAGTGGGCGTCCAGCCAGGTTCTGATTGGCGGCATCGGGCGATTGAATTGCCAGCGTTATCCATGTGCCGATATCCGAGAGGATGCCCTGAAAGAGTTCGACCGCCTCCCTAAGCCAGCGCAGCTGGCGGGCCTGGTCGTTAAAACTGGCCGCAAACTCGAGGTGGTCAGCATACCGAGAGCACATGGACTCGAACGTATAGCCAGAGTCATCAGCAGTAGGGCTAGTGCCGATGGCCTTGAACAATCGATGACCAAATTCGCCAAGCCGCTTCATCAAGATGGGTTGGCAGTAATGGTCGAGAGGGTGGCAAAACGACGGATGTTCGTTGCCACTTCGGTGCTGCTCGTAGCCCAAAACGCCATGAGGGGCGCTGATCCAGTCCATGGCAGAGTACTGGCGATTGAGAAACTGAGTAAGGAGCTCTATGTGGCCAGGCTCCGCGAAATGGTAGTCACGAAGCTTTGGCGGCACCACACCAGTGATCGAGTCGACAGTGAGCATGTAGTCGAAATAGAGATGTCTGACGGACCGAAGGCTATTAAGCAGCCGGAGGGCAGCATTCTTGCGGGCGTCCGGGTCACCACTTGCTGTGGTTGACAACAGAGTTTTAACTGCTACGATGCAGGTGCCATCAAAACCGATGCCAATGGTATCAATCTGCCCTTGGTTCGTGCTCTGAGAAGATGCGGCGAGGGCTGCAGCTATGCGCACGAAGGACGGATGGCGGTTGGTAGCAGCATCGAAGGCAGAGTCGGACAGTGGGGTGCCTGCAGGGGCACCCCCCCCATCTGCCGGCGGGCCACCAGGACCCGAAGGTGCGCGCGCCACTGAGATTTCGAGCAACAGCTCAGCCACCACCGATGAAGCTGTAGAGCCAGGTTGGGAGGTAAGATGGTTGAGTGCCGCGGCACGCCCGGCGAGGTTATCCTCGAGTGGAGATAAGACCGTGAGCAGGTCATGCGCTCTCTGTGGGAGCACAACGCCAAGGTCGGGCGTAAGGGGTACTCGTGGGCCATACTGGCTGGTAGGCCAGGGCCAGAACGCTAGGGCAATGGAAAAGCGCCCAGATTAGCTGGGACGCTACCAATGGTGCTCACACACCACTTGCCGAGAGGGTGAAATGGAAAACCCGGGAGGGCATCCAATGGGAAATGGTGCCAATAGGATCACCAACCCAAATAAAGACCGGGAGACCCATGTGTGCGAATACAGACAAAAGTCTGACGCGAGCCCATAACGCATAGCGCGGGCGAGGGTGCATGCCCATAACGCATAGCGCGGGCGAGGGTGCCTGCTCAGGTGGCAGCAACGCTGCTTGGAGCTGCCGAATAAGGCTGAGCGCGATGTGCGTGTCTGGCTCCCGGTCTAGAACATGTGCTTTCAACGTAGGAGCACTGAGGGAAAAGGGATGACAAAGGGTCAACCCCACCCATCCGAAACACCGCAGCGACGACCAAGTCGAAACGCTGAGTGACGGCAGAGCAACGAAACACGCGCTACGGCTGAGCCGCAAAACAGCGTGACGTTTGAGTGGCGAGAGCCAACAGGCACTGGGCCAAAGCAGTGAGAGAACAGTGAATGGCTGGGCAAGGTCGCCTGTATACGAACAACGAAAGGGGAGGAAATCACCTGGCGCCAAGGCAGGTGACGCGCCGTTCGACGACACTGTCGCGGCCCATTTGGGATGAGCGAAAGGCGATACCATCAGGAAGCTCCAGTCCCAACGCGTCTTCCGTCCACTCTGATGATCTCAACGGGGCTGGCAGCCTAGTACGATCCAAGGTAACTGGGAGCGCTCTGGCGCGCCCCCCATCGTGCAAAGTTTCAGTGCCGCACGCGGCTCGAAGCAGCAAGCCAGAAGCCTGCACCAAGCCGGTCTCCTCTTCGCGCGAAGCCACGGTGTAGCATCCCCCCAAGTAGCCAGCAAGGTCACCAAGACGGGCAAGCGGGAGCAATGACCCATCTTGCAACATGAGGACTGTGGCGAGATGAATAAAACGAATGGGCTCCAGCAGCCGGCGACGCGCGACAGCCGCTGCACCGGCTCCAGCAGGCACGACAAAGTCTGGAGCCGGATCCCAAGCGGCTGCGGTGATGAGTAGATTGCCCGGGTGAATGACGGCCAGATCTCTAAGGCGGGCCTCAAATGCCTGAGCCGTCATGCTAGGTTGAGCGACCAGCCCTGACCGGACGTATTCCCCAAGCAGATTTGACCAGAAGGCGGCAGTGAAACGCGCACGAAACACCGAGACGCGTGCTGCTGCCTGATCTGCCGGGGCAGGACCAACACGGGCCTTCACAAGAAAAGCCTTGATTGCCATGCTGTGCGCCAAGGAGACCTGCGCAACTGCGCCTGCCGCAGGAGCCCCAACCAGCTCCCAAGGGAGGAACGGAGTTCCGATGACCAAGGCGTGATTGGCTGGTATCAGCAAAGGGCAGTCTCGGGAAACTCCACCAGGCGGGAAAACAATCGGGACTGGCACCAAAGGAGCAGGAGGAGCTGCACCAGCAGCTGCCATCGACGCCCGAGAGGGGCTGCACGATCAGCAAGGAAAGATGAGCTGACGAAACTGTAGAACCAGCAACGAAGACCCTTTCACACGCAAACCGAAGCGGCACGGCTAAGCGGACACGGCAAAAGACTCGAGCTTGGACAGAGTACAAGTAAAATTCGCAAATGAGATTGCAAATCAAATTAAGTCCTGCACTGATGAAGTGATGGTAGCAGCAATTTGCAAATATTTGCAAGTTTGCTGCACACGGCGTTTCATTGTGCAGTAAGCCGTAGCAGTCCAGGCATAACGGTTTCACATGCAAAGTAGTTCACATGCTGGGAGGACTGCTTGTCCCCTCCTGCACCAGCAGTGCCTGTTGGTTTGCATCGGCGTCGCTCTGCTGCGCGCCACTTTGGGCACTCCCCCGCCCTGCCGCCCAAGATTGGTCACATGC
>CATOSE010000485.1:0-10552 GCA_951812265.1 Taphrorychus bicolor | reverse complement strand
AATATGCTGACAAAGACGCAGCCTGGAAGATTGGTTTCATTGGGGTTCAGGGGAATACTTAGACCAATTCGGCTGACATTGACATGGCAGAACCTGAGACAGAACTTTCGCACGACTTGCTCAACATGAAAGTTGAAGCGCCTGATGCGGACTACATGGCGGCAAAACCTCGTTTAGTCCGGGCACGATCTGACAGAGTGCGACCACTACAACTCGAAATCCAAAACTCTGGTCGACACGAGACTGTTACACCATTCAAACTGCACAAAGCGCTACACGGCAGCACGGAGCCGCGGAAGACGCTCACCGGCACCGCACTGGATATGGCAGCATGCGGACCGCGCGGGGAGGGACTCTGCTGCTTGGCTGAGGGTGGCGGCATTCAGAACGACATGCGCACGTTGGATTCGCTGATGCATGGTGGTGACACAACATGCATGGGCATGGAACACAATACTCAACAATATTGGTGGTGAGTCTCCAACGCTGGACGTCGTGACGGCGGGTTGGGCGTGCGAGAAGCTTGGAATGGTATTTCTTGCGCTCTTCTTCTTGCTCTTGTTCTTCCTGCAAATGTGGGGTGAATGGGTTAGCACGCCAGTCATTCTTGTGGTGCTGTTGGCTACCAACACAGTCAGCTTCTTCATGGCATCAGGGATTGCTGCCCTACCACTTCTCTGGAAGCTGTCACACCTACCACTCAAGGCTATTGAGCTGCTGTCATATCTCATGGTGATCACAACACTGATGGGGCAGATGCACATCTTCCAATGACTTCAGGGTTTCTTCTCAACAGCACGGCATTCATGGGCGACATGGTTGCAATCATATTTATGATCTCACATGTGGGGAAAGGTTACAGATCTATGATGGCGGTTGCTATCACGCTACTCTACACGTTTGGGGAGGTCGAAGCGGTGTCAGGAGTGGGGACTTGTCCTCACTGCCATGGAAACGCGGTTGGTTGCACCTGGACGACAAGCTCGCTCTGTCCTTTAGTAACGCTTGTGTGTGACAATGCTGCAGTTATCACTCAGACAGTTGCAGGGACCCTGATCCTGACTACTCATCAAGTCCAGATTCCTTTGTGCCTTTGCTGGAGCGTCACTTGATGCAATTATGTCCTATATGCGCAGACCTGAACCTGGGTCAATCTTCGTGATTAATCGTACTACACCTACACGTGACATTCTTCAAGCTATTGCAAATGGACAATATACGGTGGAGTTGGCTATGATGAGGATTGCTGAACTCTTTGACCGGCTCGATTCTACACCACTACATGCTGATGCTGCTATCATCGCTAAACTAGAGAGGGACCTTAAGATCATTGCAACAGCTCGCAATGTCATGGCCTTCATCGAGTCGCCTGAGGCAACACACAACGCAGCTGGAGTGTACACCTACATCTGGGCAAAGGTGTCTACCTTTGTGCAATCCAAAGAGGTTGGTAACAACGCATCTACCTTTGCTAGACCACTTGATACTACAACTACGTCAACGCAGACCGCAAGTGTCTACTCCGCCAAGGCTGCAGTACTGGGGAGCATGGAGGAGTGTGCAGAAACAATGAATCTTTTTCTACTGTTCGTTACCTGTCTAGGCTTATCGTCTACACCGGTGGTTTGTGACTTCTTTGAATCCGTTTTCTATGACACTATCCGCATGCGTAACCATCCATGGCAACTCGGTCTGGAGTTGCTGCGTGTCATGCTACGTCACGTGGAAGATCAGGTGGCACGCTCAATCTAGGAAACGTTTACAACAGCGTCCATCTCAACTCGGTTTTGGACGAAGCTATACGCAACTTGCAGGTCAATTACAAGAACGCGTATGACGTGTTTTTTCGTCCACGCGTGGGGACCGCGCGGCCGTCAGGCGAACAATCTACTGCTGAAAACAAAGTCACTACTGATGTGGTCAAGCGGGTTTGGAATGATAAGACTACTACTACGTCGCAGTATTGCTGTCCTGCGTTCAACACGGGACACGTACATCGGAATCGCGACTTGCTGGCGGATGGCACCTGCAAAAAGGCACACAAGTGTGATCAGTGGGTATCAAACAAAGGGATCTCAGGGCGCTGCTTGGGCATGAAGTAAAAATGGAGAAGAAGGTGCTCACCGAGGCTCAGCAGAAGGCCCTCGAGGCGGGTCGACGCAAGATGGCGGAGGCACGCAAGAAGAAGAAGGAGGAGGACGACAAGAAGGAGCCAAAGGAACCAAAGGAAGAGCCGGAAGAGCCGGAACCAACGGAGGAGCCCAAGGAGGAACCAAAGGAGGAGCCTGAGCCCAAGGAGGAGCCCAAGGAGGAGCCCAAGGAAGAACCAAAGGAAGAACCAAAGGACAAAAAATCTTTTAGAGTAGCGCGAACCGTTGGTCCATTAGCGCCATCCGGTCTTCGAGCAGCTTACATCGCAGTCGGAGCTCCTCCACGTCCGATCCGAAGGCGACCGCGGGGTCAGGGGTGGTGGGGGTCGTGCTCGCCCCACCGTCTATTCTATTTTTCTCATCCAGTCTTGCTGCAGGAGCGCTCTCGGGTGTGGCGGCACACGCGGTGATGAACGTGGTCGACCCTACACACAAAATGAACCGCGTCGCCTCCGAAGCAACGGAGGGATCGATTGCGGGTGGTGTGACGGCAGGGACGGTGGGTGCTCTCGGTGGGAGCACGGCACTCGGCCCCGAAGTGCTTGCCGCCGCTTCAGCCTACGTCGCAGGGGCCGAGTCGGGTCGCGCGATCACCAAAGCCATGGAAAAGGGTGGGGTCGGACGCGACGCATCTGAGGCCGTGGGAAGCGTGTCGGGAGGTGCGATTGGCGGTGTGACTGGCACTGCCGTCGAAGCGGGTAGCGCGGTCGCTGGGGCCGTGTTTCGCCAAACGCAAGGCAACACAACCTCCACCTGACTGGACCAGTGAGAAGAAATGCACGGGTCCATGCAAGCGCATACTGAAGGCGTCCAAGTTCGGGGTAAACTACAGCATGATCGGCGCCGACTGGGTCGAATCGCACCCCTCGTACAGCAGGAACTCGTTGAAATTGCGTCGAAACATCGACGGGTGCTCCTTCTTCCGGTGGAGGTCGATGAAGAGGAAGTCGTGCTTTTCTTGGATCGCCCGGTTGTACACATCGTAGAACGTGGCCGCGTCAACCTCTCCACCCACTTCCTCGGCGATGTCCTCGAGTTCTTTCTCGTTCTTCGACTGGAAGAGGCAGATGGTAGTCGCCTGATTGCGGATAGTGCGTGTGATGCCGCCGGACTGCGTCTTGTACGACTGCACCAGGAAGAAGAGCGACACGCCGAGCGCACCGCCCTTCTTGAACTGCCCGAGATGACGGTGGAAGATGCACAGCTGGTTCAGCTTGCGTGGCCTCGAGTACACCAACGACCCCATCATGTCGTCCAGAAGCAAACACATCATCGGTTCACGTCCACCGTACTTGTGTGTCGGAGGCTGCAGATCTCCATCGATGTAGAACTCGAGGAGCGCATCGGCGTTGGCCTCTACGTCGTTCAGCTCAGTCAAGCGCGCCATCACGTCGTCATACTTCTTTTTCAATTTCCAGTACTCCTCGAGGTCATCGCGCTCTTTCTCGATCGATGCCTTGATGGCGTCGATCGAGCTCAGGTCGTCGGGGTCTTCATAGTAGTCCGCTGGGTCGATGTTGAGACAGCTCACCATCTCTTTGTTCGAGCTGATCGTCGGGCTGATGGCGAACACGCGGTCGAACCCCATCTTGTCGATCAGGTTGATCGCGGACACCGTCTTCCCAGAGCCGCGCTTTCCAACGATCAGAGATACGCAGTGGGCCTTGGGACAGTCCGTCGGTGTGTCGTACGCAAATGCCTTGTTCGACGGTAGCTTGATCTCCATCCCAGTGGCATTCGATGTGTTGCCGGTCCGCATTTTTCTTTTTTGGGAGTATCAAAAATAAAAAATGCGTACCGGTCTATCTGGACGTCACCCAACTGATGCGTGGGATCTAGTGTGCATTAAAAGCGCGCAAGTATACGCACAATCCATCGCGCCATACTACGCGCCACTGAGCGAGAGGTGTGCGTACGACCGTGACCCCAATTTCCGGATGCCGAGTGACGAGGGAAGCGACTTCCTTGCATACACTCAGACAGTCGCCGACGAACCAGGCATCCATAATATACACAACACTCCGGCACGCCAGGGCGCGGGCATCGGGGCTGTCATGGGAGGCATCGGGTACCTCTGGCACCGCCTACGCAAGTAACTAAATGATTTGAAAAGTGATCAAAGGTGATGACGCCTCTCAAGCAAGCCCGCGCAGAGCTGGATGCCGCACTCGCCAAGCCAAAGCCAGAGCCAGAGCCAGAGCCAGAGCCAGAGGAGCCAAAGCGAGCCACCTCACACCTCACCCCAGAACAAACGACGATGGTTGCCCAGTTGATGCGTATGTACCCACGAATCGATCAGCTGATGGCCGAGACGGTCGTGCTCACCGGCGGAGAGGAGAAGCCTGTGCCTAAAAAAACACGCAAGCCCAGAGGAAAATGCAAAGAGTCGAAAGTTGGTACAGAGCCCGTCGTGGTAAGGTCACCGCCTCTAACGCTGGAGCCCTCCTCGGAGTTAGCTATGTGAGTCGGAATGTAGCGCTCAGTCGGGCGCGTGGAGACGACGACTTCCACGGCAACGACGCGACGCGCTGGGGTGAGGCGAACGAGGCCAACGCCATCGCGCAGTACGAGCGGTTCACGTCGAAGAAAGTGGTCGAAGAAGGGCTGGTTGTCCACCCGCTCTACCCGTTCCTCGCCGGCTCACCCGATGGGTTGGTGGGTGATGACGGGCTGATCGAGGCCAAGTGCCCCTACTACCCCAAGAAGTATGGCTTGCTCCACAAACAAGTCCCGATGCACTACTACCTCCAGATGAACCTCTTGATGGAGTGCACCGGTCGTTGTTGGTGCGACTACATCTGTTGGTCGCCCTCGGGGTGGCGCATGTTTCGGGTCATGCGTGACGAAGCGCTCTTCCTGGAACTGCTTCGATGCGCTCCGTGTGTTGCTGTAGGGAGAGGCGCTGCTCTTGCATGAAGCTCTCCCGTTCTCCACTCGACATGGACGACACGTGCGTTCGTTGGGCGGGGGTCAGTTCTTCGCCCAACCCCATGGCGCGCGCCTCGTCGCTGATCTCGATTGTGGGTGGCGTCACCTCGTCGAGATGAGCCTGCTCACTGTCAGTGAAGGAACCTCCGGAGTCGGCCCAGTACTTGACGGTGCCTGCGTCGCGATGGATGCGTGGTCCGAGCGAGCCGTCCTCGAGGACATCGGTGCGTTGTACGGCACCATTGGAGCGATTGAAGTCGTCTAGTGCTTGTGTGAACGTCTTGCCTTGCTCTACCCCGGTCTTCATGGCGTCCAGCGTCTCAAAGTGGGCCAGTGATTGTCCCTTGCGCACCCCCTCGACCATTAGGCTGTCGATGCCGCCCTGCTGGCGCGGACCTGCCGAGGTGAAGTGCTCGAGGTAGTGCGCGGACAAAGGGTCACCGAGCCCAACGACCGGGTCGATGGCTTTGGTGGTGTAGTTCGCTTTGCGCGTCAGAGCCAGCGCCGTGCTGACGGGGTCCTCCGTGGTGCGTATGATCGTGTGGGGAGTGTCCGATTGACTCATGAGCTGCGAGCGACCCACGAGTGGGTTGAAGGTCGTCGTGGGGATCGAGAATTTATCCCCCATGGCAAGCGCGTGGGCTCCACCTTTGCTGTACCCTACAAGCTCTGTCGGCAGCCGCCCGTACTTGGCTCGGACTGCCTCGATCTCAGCTTGGGATTCTCTCATCTGTGGCGCTAGCTGCTCTTGCCCTATGATAGACGCGGCATCCGTGACAACATCGCCCACGTTCGTCCAGTCGGTGCCACGGTACGCGACGCGGATCTCTTCGCCTTTGGTGGCCACCAACCCTTCGTTCGAGCTCAGCTCCGTGTCGATGGTCCAGCCGCGCATCTCTCCACCGTCCATCTCTGCCTGTGCAGCGGCCATACCCTTACCGTCCGCCGTGCTACTCGCTCGGACCAACTGTGCCTTGCCTCGCTCCTCACCAGTGAGCGACGTGGTGTTTGGCCGCGATGGCCGGTTCGGCATACGCACACGAACGTTGCCTTGGTCATGGTCCTGGTCATCCTTGTCACGAATGGCCTGTCTATCTCCCGCCCAAAGCTCTTCGTCCGTGTCGTTCTTAAAATGGCCATCCACTGGTTGTTGTGTTGGTGGCTCCTGATTGACGACCACGTCACCACTCGTGGGGGCAAACGAGAGCGGAAGCGGTCTTGAGTGGCTTTGCTCCTAGCGAGTGGGTGCCTGCGCGTAAGCCGATCGACTCGAACCAGCGACGCTTGGCGCACTTTGCCGACGTTCTGTCGAACCTCACGACGCGTGTCGTGCCGCCGGATGTGGTGACGGCCGTTCGTGCCCAAGCGCGTCGTGAGCGCAGCCACCTGGGTCGCTTGACCGTCCGGCGTGTGAGGGAATTGATGAGAAGCGCTGGACTTCAGCATCGCTATGGCCTAGCACCCGCCGTGTTGCTCGAGCTGAAGGCTGGCTCTATGCCGAAGCTTTCTGGGACCGAGGTGGTCAAGTTGCACGATCTTTTCAAGACATGCCGCACCTATGGCATGCCCCAGGTCGTGGCAGTGGTGCAGCACGCGATCGACCAACGGCCCACCGCATATGGTACAGTGCGTCGCCTCTGCAAAAATCTCCGCCTTCATCTCGTCGAGATCTAGCGGCACTCGGTTGCGCTCCCGGGTTGCCTTGATCACGTCACGCAGTGTCTCCTGCATACCCAGCAGACGATTGACGAAATGCACCGCGGCGTCCTCCCCGACGTACGAGAGGTACTTCTGCGGTACGTGGTGGATGCGCGACTCGATGTACATGCCATATGCGACGTGCTTCTGGTGCTCCTCCCCGTCCGTCTCGCACTTGATTCCCTCGAAATCGGCATAGATGACGATGGGCAGTTTGAGCTTCTTGTTGTACACATCCTTTGACGCCTTTATCACCGGTCGGAGACGGGCTTGTTTCGCATCTACGCTCGGCATGAATTGCGCCTGTTGTACCTGCAGCTTCTCACAGTCTTTGATGTGGTTGCTCAGCGCTGGTCTCGAGGTGTAGCCGCACAGGCATCGAGGGCATGCGTAATGATGACCGGTGGTTGTGCCCACCCCCGTCAACCTCGAGAAATTCTTGATCCAGACCACATGCCCCTCGTATGGCTCTGTCCGCGCTGGTGATGGTAGTATAAGCAGCTGACACGTTTGCTCTTGCGCTTGCTTCGGCACGCGAAACACCTCTAACTCATCCGAGTAAGCGTAGAAGTATAGTGAAATACCGTTGACCTCTTCGAATGTACGCACACCGTACCCAGCCGGATCGATGCTCCCACCACGCTCGATGGCTGTGCGAAAGATACTGAAGTCCAGCGTCGACTCCTGTAGCAGACGGGTCAAGTTCGACATTCGTTCTGGATGTGGAGCCCGTTCTTCTCTCGCTTCCCACAGCAGTATCGAGTAGATCATACAGAGGTTGTCGTTGTTTTTGGGATTTATGATGCACTTTTTGTTCGCCAGCTTCGGCGGCGTTTCAATCCAAGAACCAAACTTGTTTGGCTTGTAAACGTGGCTCTCTAGAATCACTCGCTTGACGCCGAACGTCTTGTCGTACGATATATTTTGCGGTGTTGCCTTTGCCGCCAGGTCTTGGACCCAGTCCTCAAATCCAGACATCCCGGGCGTGACGATGAAGGGTGTGGACGAGAGGAATCCTGTTACTACACTGTACTCGCCATCAGTGCGCTGCAGCTTATTCATCTCTAACTTCCAGATGCACTTGATAGGCCCGTGCTTGTGATACGTGTCGAGCACCGCTATGTTGAGATTCGGCATAACCTTTTCTTTGACCTCGATGGTGCTGAGCTCTGGCACCAAGCTCATGTCTTCCATCTTCATCGAATTGATCTCGTCGAAGGCCATACCGATGGGAAACGTAGAGATGAGCTGTTCCACAATGGACGGTGCGCCTTTGCCACGCGATGTGTTCTTGACCTGTCGCTGACGTGTCTTTCCCTCTTTGGTTTTCTTTGGCATCGTGTTCTTTGCTGTGTGTTTGGCTGGTTGTGTGCCAAAAAAGATCCTCTGGAAGCTTCCTGGAACATTTCCCGGAAAAAGGCGGGAAAAAAATGGCGGGAAACCGAAAAAAAATCGGAAATTTCCCGGAAAGTGCTCGCTTTCTAAAAATAGAAAAAAAGTGCTCGCTTTCTAAAAATAGATTTCCCTCAGAAATTTCGTGGAAAAGTGCTCGCTTTCTAAAAATAGAAAAAAGTGCTCGCTTTCTAAAAATAGATTTCCCTCAGAAATTTCGTGGAAAAGTGCTCGCTTTTTGAATATAGACCCCGGGTTTCGTCAATTTTCGGGTTTCGTCAATTTCCCACAGAAACCCGAAAAAACCCGCCAAAACCGGGAACTAAGGGAACGCGAGACGCAAAAAAATCGGCCTTTTCGCTACTTTTGAGAGGGCCAAAAAAACCCCGAAAAACGCCCTTCCCCAGCAATTTGTGCACATATAGTATGTGTAGCTTTTTACAGCTAGTGATGTGCTGCTGCTGCTGCAGTGTTTGTGTGTGTGTGTGTGTATTGTACACAGCCAAAGCATATACCATATTATACTCTGTACAGTATATTATCTCACAGCCTCACTATCACTGAGTGAGCCGGAGAGCCCCTCGAGCGCGACGTGGCGCATCAAAATCAAAAATTTCGTCGCCTCCGGCGGGGCGCCTCACGCCGGCGGGACCTAATCAGACTGGTGCCCAGAGGGGCACCAAAAGTCAGTTTACATTCCTCCACTCCCCCCTGACCCTGCATCCAGCCCAGGCTTAGACTCAGATACTGAAAAACACGCGCGCGCATACACAACGTCCGCCACCAAAGGCCTACAGTAATCCAAATCAGTCAGCTTCAAGAGAACACACAATTAATTACCTCCGGATTCACAATCCTCCTTGGATCATCTGAATTGACGGACTCGGTGGGATCATGGTAGAAGGTGAACTGCATGTCATCAGCTCCCGAAGCGAAGCACACGTTTTGCAGCGTAGAGTAGGCAAAGTAGTATCCAGCGACCTGCTGCAGCCACTTTTCTGAGCTGCCCTCACGCGCGAACACCTCATGCCTCGGACAGAATATCGTTGGCGGTTTGCACGCCACCAAGTCTACGCCTCGGCTAGCGGCACGAATCACCCTGGGCAACTTGTCACCGAGCGTGCCTGTGTCGGAGCGACAGCATCAGCACCAGCAGCGGCAGCGCGGCAGCGTAGCAACGGAGCGGCAGCGCGGCAGCGCAGCAACGGCGGCGTCGGGAGCACCAGCGTCGGCAGCAGCCGCAGCAGCAACAGTGTCAGCAACAATACCAGCAGCAGGAGGAGCACAGCAAGAATCAAGGAGAGCAAGGCATCGCTCATCGCACCTGTGATGGCCTCGACGACCAAGATCTTGTTTGATTTGAATGCGTTGAGCGTGTTGCACAGCTGCCGAACATCTTCTGCACCCATTTGCTCAGCATCCGCATCCCCCAAACTCGTCGTTGCAACCAGATCACACCCGATGCTGAGCAGCTGCGCCGAGTTCACCTGCCTCAGTTCATCATCTGTCATCTGCAGCCGGAGCCGAAATGGAATCCCTTTCACACCGCCGACGCTGCTTTCTTTGAGAGTGATGTCGATGATGCCTGAACTACTCTTGTAGCATATCGCTGCGCTCTCGTCATATGGAGTGAGGATGAAAAGATTTGGGAGTAGGACCCCAAGCGGGCGCGGCGCTATCAGGTAGGCGCGGCCAAGCCAGCCGAGCCACTGCAGCTCGGTACTCCGCCGATAAATGTCGGCACGGAGTGCAGCCTGTTGAGGAGGAGGAGCAGGAGGAGGAGGAGGAGGAGGAGGAGGGAGGGAGGGAGGGAGGGAGGGAGGGAGGGAGGGAGGGAGGAGGGAGGAGGGAGGAGGAGGAGGGAGGAGGGAGGAGGAAGAGGAGGGAGGAGGGAGGAGAGAGGAGGAGGAGGAGGAGGAGGAGGAGGAGGAGGAGGAGGAGGAGGAGGAGGAGCAGAGAGGAGGAGGGAGGGAGGGAGGATAAGTGAGGGAGGAGGAGGAGGGAGGAGGAGGGAGGAGAGAGGAGGGGGAGGAGGAGCAGCAGCAACAGGAGGAGGAGCAGCAGTAGCAGCAGCAAAAGGAGGAGGAGGAGGAGGAGCAGCAGCAGCAGCAGCAGGAGGAGGAGGTGGTAGTGGTGAGAGGGCAATGAGGAGGAGGAAGAGGAGGTGGTGGTGGAGGAGGTGGAGGAGGAGGAAGAGGAGGAGGAAGAGGAGGAGGAGGAGGAGGAGGAGAAGGAGGTGGAGGAGGAGGAGCAGGAGGTTGTGAAGGATGGTGCGGTACTGTTGGCGGTAGCGGTGCTGTGGCGGTGGCGGCGGCGGCGGTGACCGCCGTGCTGAAGGAAGAGGAGAATGAGGAGGGGAAAGAGGAGGCGGAAGAGTGGGGGGG
>CATOSE010000484.1:0-11317 GCA_951812265.1 Taphrorychus bicolor | reverse complement strand
GACCTCGCTCGCCGGGGCGGTCAGGAGCGTCGGAAGGTTTCCGACGCTCGACACAGTTACAAGACCTCACCATCTCCTGAGCCCAGACTCCCGCACGCCCCTCCGACCTGACGAACCCGAATTTGTTGTGCGACTCGCCCGAATGAATCAGACCTGAATGATTTGCGCACTCAGTCATGTATCTTGTTGCGAACCACTCAAACCCCTTGCCAGCGCACATGTAGGCAATGCGCGTGACCAAGAGCCATGTCAAGAGCCTGCCGCTTGCAACAATGGATGAGCCTCATGCTTCGGATGTGATGCGCTTTCCAATGCACCAAGGCGCTTAGCTGAAAGGTGCACCATGCTCTGATGCCGCCTTTGCGCGCAATGGTCCTGTACGAGTACCGCCTGCGCGATGGCGACACACCCATGCATCAAGCAATGGCTCATTTTCACGGCACTGAGCCCGTTTCTCCAACGCACCACAGAGCGCAAGTTGGGTCAATAGGCGCCCCCTGCACCCATCCCTAGATTGCTTGCACTGGTGGTTGGGGTGCATTGTATGCAGTATACATGTATGCAAGACATGAGCACGCGCGCCCACGCACTCATGCAATCAGAAACGTAAGCGTGCGCAGTCATACACACACAAACTCACACACACACACACACACGCACACACACACACACACACACACACACACACACACACACACACACACACACACACACACACACACACACACACACACACACACACACACACACAAACACACACACACAAACACACACACACACACACACACACACACACACACACACACACACACACACACACACACACACACACACACACACACACACACACACACACACACACACACACACACACACACACACACACACACACACACACACACACACACACACACACACACACACACACACACACACACACACACACACACACACACACACCACCGCCACACCAAAGCTCGAATACTCATTCGTCGGAGTGGATCAGGCTGCTTCCTTATGAGTGCTACCTTCTCCCGAGTGCTGCCTTCCTCCGAGTATTGCCTTCTTCCGAGTATTGCCTTCTTTCGAGTTATTCCGAGTGTTGCATTCCTCCAAGGGCTGCTTTCTTCTGAGTACTGCTTCTTTCCGAGTGAGGTCTCCCTCCGAATGTTGCCTTCTTCCGAATGTTGCTTCCTTTCGAGTGCTGCTTCCTTCCGAGTGTTGCTTCCTTTCGAGGGCTACCTTCTTCCGAGTGCTGCCTTCTTCCGAGTGTTGTCTTCTTTCGAGTCCTGCCTTCTTCCGAGCTGTTTTAGTGCGTGATCGTGTCTATGTTCTTGTCGTTTCAGTGTGCTTGTTCTCGTCGTTTCCCGTGTGCCTGTCATGATGGCGTGGAGAGTCAGACGGTGGGTGTGGCTACGCGCTCCAAACCTCCATGAACGGCCCCCCCGGTGGAGTTAGGGATGTCGCCCTGCATATCTGAAATCCATTAAGATGCAACGACGGCGGGGGGTCCGTCCGGTTGCATCCGAGGAGGAAGGATTTGTAGGGAAGTAGTCATCTCCATAGAGGTCTGCGTCTCCCTAGGGCTAGGGGGAGCTCCAAGAACGTTGCGAACGCAGCAATGGATGCAAGCCCGAGTCCTAGAGCCGGTGGCTCACCTCACCAGTGAGTAACGTCGATTCGACGGGAGAGCCGTCGAGCCTCTGAATCACCATTTTTTTTTTTGCAGCCCTCGGAGCGCTCGGCAGTCACTCGGCTGGGCGGGGTCCGGAAAACTCGCGCGGACCCGAACAGTGCGCTGTCGGCATACTACGGTGCACGGCGCGTCTTGGACGACTTCGGCTCGTACCTACCACCCATGAAGGCGATCCTACAGTGTCTGATGGGTCTGCGTGTAATGATGGTCGAGGACTTCGGAGATGACTGCTTTGCCAAGGTGCAGGCGCAACCATGGCCTCAGAAGTACCTGGACCGCATCCGTGTGGGCTGTGCCACCTACTCGATGCCGTTCTGGAGCCCGGCGCAGCACGACTGCTTTCTCGACGCCTTTGTGTTCTCCTTAAGCCTCGGAGCGCGCAAGGTCGAGCTGCCGCGCTACCGCCTCTCCAACGTCGCCTGGCTCAGCCCAGATATGGTCGACGACAGGGCGAACAGCGACTGGATCGGCCGCGTCACAAAGGGGTGGTGGTGCAGAGTGGCGCCGGTCTGCTCGAAAACCGACTTACGATAATGCGAAGTACGGTTCTACGCGCATGTGGTTCAAGGTCGACTCGTCTGACCCTTGGAACGTCGCCTCGCGTCTACTTGCGCGTGAGCGGCGTTTCCTCTGCGCGCCCGACCTTCGTCACTCCACCTATCTGCTTCTCGACCCCTCCACCGGAACAGGCGTCTCGGGCAATTCGCTCATGCGGTGGCTCGACGAGGTCAAGGCTGTTTACATCGACTCCAGCGACGCGGAGCTGGCTGCCCTCCTCACATGACACGCCAGCCGCGTCACACTTGCCTCCAAGCTTATGAAGCTAAAGAAACCGCGGGAACGTGTCCAAACACTAATCCGGTGGGAGGCAGTGGCCAGCGCGCGCATCTATGGACGCGCGGAAGCGGAGGCCTACCACGCAGACATTGCGGCGGCGCTCACTGCGGACGCCGCGGGCATCACCGGGCTCGGTGAGATCGATCCGGTGTCGGCCCTCCGTGATATTGATGCCGCCCTCGCCTCGGAGGGCGACGAGAAGTCCGACCTGGCTTCGGCCCGTGCAGCCGAAGCTGCAGAGCTTCGGGGCGATGCTATCAAGACCCTCATGAGCGGTGCCATGCGTCGCCGCGCCGGGAGCTGTCTCCTTAGCGACCCGGTTGCGATATGAGCGCTATCCGACCGCTCGCAGGTACGCGAGGGCCCAGCCGTACCGCTTGTGGGCTACCGCCGGCCAGACCGGCGGTGGCCCTAGGAGCGGCCTGCGCGCGCCCCGGCCCGCCAGTCCGGTCAGTGGTGTGCGCCCCTCTTTCGTCCCACGCGACACTCACTCTTTGAGAGTCGTGTGTCGCGGGTGGGAGCCCCCGCGTCGTGCGCTTGCCGCACGTCGCTGTTAGGGGGCGTGCTTCCTTGTAGCTCGCTCGCTACTCGGTCGCACTGGGCCTCCCCTCACACGCCTTGGGCGTGTCGTGGGTGAGCACGTGTGGGAACGCGGCCCTTCTATGCCCTGTGCGTGCCGCTGCGCATGCTCCGCGCCCCTTTTTCCTGTTCCGTCGCTCACGGCTCCTTCTTCTCTCAGGTGTACACCCCGGGTTGCCCAAGGGGTAGTTTGCCACTTCTTCTCGGCGTGGCGATGGCATTCGGAGGTACCCAGGGGGTACTTGATTGCCCCCTCGGTATCACAGAGCTCTCATGAGCCTGTGGGTGTCGATATAGTATCTTCACCCCTTATACATGTTCGAAAGCACCAACGCTCTTCACACCACACGGACACGCATTGCTGCTGAGGTACTCAGGTCGTAGCAAAGCTACGACAGTGTACTGGAGCGAAAGTAGAGTCCAAGGATTATACTTTACCTCCCACTACTTTACCTCTCACTCCTCCCGAGTATCCGTTGCAGCGATCGCGGAGTCGCCGTCGCGGCGAGAGCGCCGCACCGCTGCTCGCTCGCGTCGGTGTGAGACGTCGTGCTTTCTTGGCCCGCCCGCCCTCACCTATGCTACTGGACATTAGCACGTGTTTCTAATTGCTGTCCTGTAGTTTGTTCTGTGTTGTATGTTCTGTGTGAGGGGGGTACTTGATTGCCCCCTCGGTATCACAGAGCTCTCATGCGCCTGTGAGTGTCGATATTATATCTTCACCCCTATGCATGTTCGAAAGCACCATTCGATCTTCACACGGACACGCATTGCTACTGAGGTGCGCGTCTGCTGTGATGGCGTGAAGGGTTGCGAGTAGGCGCGTGGCGAGAAGGCTGGCCAGTATTGCCTCTGGTTGTCGGGGCATGGATAACGGAGCTCGCAGTGCACCCACGCCGCTGCAAAGTTCAGTGGGCTGGTGCTGTCGAGCGGAAGGTATTGCATTGTGTTCCCCAATGCATGAGTGTGCGGTCACACTGGACGGGGCCGCTCATTCCCTCACGGTAGTCGCCATCTCGCAAGCTACGGAGGGTTGCCGCGGTCGCCTCAACCGGTTGTCCATCTACTACCGGCCTGATGTTGGCGCGCCGGGTGTAGGTGTCGCCATTGAACGCTTCGACCCACTCGTTTTTGCGCGTGCCTGTGGCGAGTAGGTATAGCATAGTTACGAGCCATGTCTTGCAGAGTTGGGTGGACCAGCCTGGTACCACGTGCGCGCGCAGCGTCGTTGCGGCCTGCCTCGATGTTGGTTAGCAGGATGGGCTCTCCACGTTGAGGTGCAAGAGCGTCTGCGCCCAGTCCGCTTGGAATTTCCGCCTCAGTCCGCGCAGCTGGCCCAGCGCGAGCTGGAGTGCCGCAAGATAACGCCACAGTCGCGCAGTACCCGTCGCCACGCATATACAACTGCCATCGCCGAGTCGGGTTCAGCGTCTGTTTACGCCGTTAGCGACGGATCGTGCGCTTGGCTGCATCTGCGTCGAGAGCCACATGATCATGGACGCAACTACGTAGGCCTCTCGCAGTTCCTCGTGTGGCTGGACGATGCGTAGCCTCATCCATGGCGTGTCGTACGCCAAGGCAAATTTCATTGCCCAGCCAAAACCCCATCCATCGGCCTTAGCTGTGCCGTGCGGTATCGCCGCACTGCGCGCGATTTCGGATTCGACGCACATGCGTCGTAGCTGGCTCGGGTTGTCAGGTAGGATGGCGTGAGGGCTGTCGTCGTTGGTGAGCCTGTTGGCGGCGTCCGCTGCTGCTGTGCGTCGAGCAGCTGCAGCGGTGGTGGGCTGTGGCGAGCGCACTCGCATGGCGATGCCTGCGTGCTCGTGCTGGTCGTCGCCGACTGGGCTCTGTGTTGTAGCCTGCTGCTGCATCCAGATGATGTCAACGGCGTCGGTCGTCGTTGCAGACACACTGGCCGATCCTGCCGCCATGGACGGTGTCGGGGGCTGCTCGTTGAAGGAAAGTCGCCGTGCATCCGGGGATCCGGGGAGATTAGGTGTGCGCCTGGCTCGCTGCCCATCAGCGTCGGCGTCCCCGTCATGCGCCTCAAGGTGCCAGGATGGTGCGGCAGCTGGAGGTGTCGCGTCCGCGGAGGGCACTATCCTGTGCGGCTCTGCCGCCCGTCTGGCTGCGCCTGCCATGGGCGGCGTGGTGGGTTGCTCGACCTCTGCACGTTGTGGAAGTCGAGGTGCGTGCGGTGCCGCACGTGCCATCGGCGGCGTCCCTGGTGACATACTGTGCATGTTGCTGATGACCTCGTCGCGCTCATTGCCGTACCTGGGCGCTGGCGGCTAATGCGCAGGGGGCATTGGTGCCGCGGCGGACATCCTGGCAGACAAGAGTGCTGCCGTGTGCGGCCGTGGCGGCGGCTCGTAGTGCGTGGTGTTGGCTAGCACGTCGCTCGCGTACTGTCTAAATCGGTCTCCGACATCTCACCACGTCAGCCTCACGCCGAAGGCTGCCGCCACCCGATGTAGCTCCGCGAGCTTGTTGCGCGATATGTAGTCTGACCATATGTTGCCTGCGCCTGCGCCATGCTCCCACAGGAGCGTTGGCTTCAGTGCGATGTAACCGGGCTCTGTGCTGAGCCGGGAGAGCATGTAGCGCAAGTCGGGGCTGCTGGCTTTGCCGAGGGCCATGGCAAGTGCCGCGGTGGCGTCTGCCTCGCCAATGGTGTTCCAGCCGCGCAGCTCCTCGCCGAGGATGATGCAGTTGCCGGCCGGGCCTAGGCTATCTGTGACGGTGATGTACCGGAACTGCCACTCGCCTTCCAGCGGAAATCTCCAGCAAATGCCGTCCGCGAAGCCCGCGACACACGGCGTCCCGCGTGTTGGGTTCGTGCAGGCATCGGATGCCATACGTACAAATAGAAGCGAGCGTGACCGCCACGGGTCCTCGATGGCGCTGTCATAGATCGCGCACCAGAAGAAGGCGCAGGCCCTTTCCGCATGGCCTCGATGACGTTTAAGTAGCAGGTTCGTGCATCGGGCCAGCTGGCCGTGGCCAGGACTTTGACCTTAGTGCCAAGCGCCGGCGGCTTTAGTGGTGACCACATGGACTTGTCGATCGCGGTGTCCGGTAGGTTGATAATATCGTTCACGTGCACTAGGAACGAATTGTTTGCCTCGAGGTCGTACCGTGTGACTCCTGAGGTCAGCGCCCGCCAACAGGTTGAGATAGCACGTTGCCGCTTCGTCGGCACTAGACAAGAGAAGCCGCCGTTGAGAACGAACCTGCCCCCGTGCGTATCTTGGCCTGTGTCTGCGCCTACCTTGTTGGACATCCCGATGTTTGCATCGTGCATGAGCCTGCGCCACTGGTCGGCCCCCGCGGCGCCCAGCTGCGGGGAGACAAAGAGCAAGTCGTAGTCGTCCGTGTAAGGGTGGCGAAGAAAGGGTCACCGTGCACGATGCCCAGTTTGGCTATCCTGCGCTGCAGGGCCGCGCGCAGCGCCGCGTTTTGCTTGCGCAGCCATCTCGGCACCTTGCGGGCGCGCGTGATGCCGCGTCAGTGTTCGAGGAACGTCTCCGCAAATCGGCAGGTGGGTCTGGTGCCCATGTTCATGACAAGTGGGACGACGGCGCAAAAGTACCACGTGAGTCGGCCATCTTCCTCGAATGGGACCCACACGTGCGCGACAGACATCCAGAGCTGCGACTAAAACTGCCCAGAGAACCACCGAATATCGTCTTTAATGCCCACGACATATGTTGCACCAAGCCAGGCGAGGTGCAGCGGCACCGCTAGCGCTCGTGTGATGTCCCGAGGCCGGGACTTTATTTCCGGGTCTGGTAAAGGCAGAGGCGGGCCGTTGTAGTCGCTTGGCACCTTACGTGGGCCGAAGTAATCATTGAACGACATGACCGGGACCGGGGTGACCCGGCTGGATGGGTCCTTGGTCGTCAATGCGCTCTCCTCGGGGTGTGGCGCGCTCGTGTCGCCTGTGAGACGGCCCTCGTTGGGGTTGTGGTTTTATCTTGCCCGCCTGACCCAAGGGCGTACTGTGGGACGTACATTTGGAAGGCGTCGCGGTCGGGGTCAATCGCCGCCGGCTGCTCGCCGGTCGCAGGTTATGACAGTAGTTTCACTGCTTTATAAAGACGGGCTTTGATGAGCTTAGCCACTGCGGCTCCGATCTTTGCTACCCTAGGCGCGAGCGAGTTGACGTTGTGGCCAAGACGCAGCTGGGCGGGGGGGGTTATTTTCCATCGCAGGCCCTGGATGCAGAAGGAGAGGAGCTCTTTATCCGTCATTGTACCGATCACCCTCTTAAGCACCGGGTGCTTTTTGTGATCGCGTATCGCCGCGGTGATGTCCATGGGCCGGTATAGCCCGTCAGCACAGCGCTCCCACAAGATGGTGTTGGAGTGGAAGTGTCCCGTGCCGTCGATGAACGGCAGCATCGTGAAGGCTGACTCGCCCCAGGCAGAGAAGGGATGTCTGGTGAGGCTGCTGGTGCACACCGTCATGTGATCGTGATCATATCGGGCGGTCGTCGTGAGGGCGGCGGCATAGGCGCGGCACGCCCATCTGCGTATCAGCCGCGAAAGATTGAGCTCTGCGTTTTCGTAGCCTGGCGGCGGAGGTATCACGGCGAGGTGGGCGAGGCAGCATGGCGGAGGCGGCTCTGGGTAGCTCACGTCGAGCAGCTCCGTGAGCTTGTAGCGAGGCAGGCCCTGCATTGGCACGGGCAGCTCTCCCACTACGTCTGCTGCGGTCTGGACCATGGGTGCAAACTGCGCGGCGTGTCCGCCTTGGCTGCGAAGGCACTCCGCAAACTCGATGCCCCGAGCTCGTTCCGTCTCGAGAAAGGTGCGCATCTCGGCCGCGCCCTCTGCCGTGTCTGGTGCCGCTTCCCATTCGTTGGAGTGGCGGTGGGGCGTAGTGGGCGTGGGCCACCCCATATGCCTATTTGGAGTCTCTGGAGAGGGGCTGGGTCTAGAGAGGCATGGATTCTAGCAATTCCGTTCACCGCGTACTCCACCGCCTCGAGACCGTCGAGTGCGCTGGCGAGACACCACGCGGCTGAGAGGGTAAGGGTGGCTTCCTCTCGTTCTGCTACTCTTGTGAGAACGGAGCGCACCTCGAGGTGTGAGGGCGTTGCCACCACAAAGTGGCCGCGAGCTCTGGTCAGGTAGCTCTGGAAGGGCGCGGCATCGCATGGCAGGAAGGTAGCGAGGGCCTGCATCTGCTGCTCCAGCGGCTGGAGGCAGTTGAATTCGCATCCAAAGACGCCATCACTTAGCGGAACCATCACGGCATAGGTATGTTTATCGCCATCGAGGACCCGGGCTACGGGCACTGCGATGAGGTAGCGTTTCTCGGGGTCGGAGAGGGTGGCGTGCCGCACTCTAGGCGCGCACTGAGCAGCAAAGCAGCTATAGTTGTGCAGCATATTGAGCAGTGCTGTCTTGTAGCTGCTGTGCGTCGCGCTGGCTGGTTTGTCTGCCTCCGGTGCGTTGCTCTGCTCGGCGTGCCACACTTCAACGTGGTCGCGTGCAAAGTCTAGCTCCGTCTCACTCCGCTTAACCATGCGTGCTTCGGCGTCCGCGGCACTTAGCCGCGGCAGGCGTGCTTTGACAGGCGTCCTTAACGCCGTCGGGAACGATACTGAGATAGCGTAGAAACCATACCCATACCTTGTTCCTGGCGCCGGCGTGCGCTGTGGCGTTGGTGACAAAGTCGGGACGCCTAACAAGTAGCTCAAATGCTCCTGGCGGCTGCTCTCCTGCAGAACGATCGCCTATTGAGCATATCCAGACAAACTCCGTGCACTCGCTAGCATTGAGCCGTCGGCAACTTTTCGCGCCCACGTCGACTTGGAGGCGAGGTTTTGAGTGCTGCAAGTGACGTGGTTTCTCTGTACGCTAATCGGGTACGGGTACCGCGCGACGAAATCCTGTACCCGCATTTGGAAGTGATAACATCCTGGTGGTGGCGGTCGCATGCATGGGCGGTCTGCCACAGAGATACACTTGCGGCCGTGCTCCGCCCACGCCAAGGTGAAAGCGCCCGTGTGCTCGTAGAGTGCAAAGGCGTTGGCTCTGGGCCAGACGTATTCGCTAGCCGGCTCGAGCATCTCCCGGTCGAAGCGCGGGAGGCCAGTCATACGTGGCACGGGAGTGAGGTCTACGTTGGGGCGCGAGGATGCTCGAATTGTGCTTGTATGCCTCGTCGCCTTCGCCACCATAGGGTGGGATCGGCGGGTTGTCTCCCGCCACACCGCTGCGCGATGTCGACAGAGCGGCGGCGGCGGCGTCCGTGCGCGCTGTCGGGCGACGGAGGGACTGGAGCCGGGCGCGCAAGTCGTCGTCCACGTCGGGTGCCAGACCGCGTGATTCGACGTGACTCAGTAAGTGCTTCAAAGTCTTTGTGCTCGGCGCCCGCGTCCATTGCACCGAGACATGTCTGCAACTCCGCTCGTGTGACGAGGGGCAAGGTGGCGAACGGGGTTGGCCGCAGGCTTTCCACCCTGCCGCTCGACCCACCCGCCCACCCTGGTGCTGAGGGTGTGGGCTGGGACGTCGGTGGCGATCGACTGGGTGATCTGCTAGTGCGGAGGGCCGAGGGTGAAGGAGTACGGCTGCGCGGCGGCCTCTGCTGCTCCTGCCCCTGTCGCCGCGGCGCCTTATAGAAAGTGCGGGCTGTCCGCACTTCCGGCTGCTGCCCAAAGGAAACGGCAAGCGCCTTCGCGGCGGCTGCATTCAGTGCCGCGTCATGTCGGAGCTCCACGTTGTGGTGCTGCCCTCCGTGGCTCGGTTCAGCTGCCGGCCTGCACACACGCCACTCAGGGTTCTCCCTGTGTATGAACGCCACTCCGGGTTCTCTGTATGAACGTGGTCGTGTTGCAGTCTCACGCTGGCGTCTCGCGCCGCGGGCTGTGTGTGGCGCTTACCCTGCTGCCGGGGGAAGGGCCACGGTTATCCGCGCCACCTGGCTCGACTGTGTCGCCGCCCTGCACACACGCAGGGTTGTCCCTATCAAGCGTGGCCGTGCTTATCTCACGCTGGCGCCTCGCGCCGCGGGCTGTGAGCGGCACTCACCGTGCCGCTGGAGAAGAGGCTACGGTGTTCCGTGCCGCCTGGCCCGACTTTGTCGCTGGCCTGCACGTACGCAGGGGCATCCCTATTAAGCGTGGTCGTGTTGAATTTCATGCTGGTGCTTTCGTGCCGCGGGCTTTGTGCGGCACTTACCCTGCCGCCGGGGGAAGGGCCACGGTATCCGCGCCACCTGGCTCGACTGTGTCGCCGGCCTGCACGCACGCAGGGTTGTCCCTATTAAGCGTTTCCGTACTTATCTCACGCTGGCGCTATCGCGCCGCGGCTGTGAGCGGCACTCCCCGTGCCGCTGGAGAAGAGGCTACGGTGCTCCGCGCCGTCTGGCCCGACTTTGTCGCTGGCCTTCACGCCCGCAGGGATGTCCCTATTTAGCGTGGTCGTGCTGCAATTTCACGCTGGCGCTTTCGTGCCGCAGGCTTTGTGCGGCACTTACCCTGCCGCCGGGGGGGAGGGCCACGGTTATCCGCGCCACTTGGCTCGACTGTGTCGCCGGCCTGCACGCACGCAGGGTTGTCCCCTATTAAGCGTGGCCGTGTCTATCTCACGCTGGCGCTCTCGCGCCGCGGGGTATGAGCGGCACTCACCGTGCCGCTGGAGAAGAGGCTACGGTGCTCCACGCCGTCTGGCCCGACTTTGTCACTGGCCTGCACGCACGCAGGGATATCCCTATTACACGTGGTCGTGCGGTTCCACACGCCACACAGGGTTCTCCCTATTGTGTGTGGTCATGTCTGTCTATCCAAGCTGGCGCCGCCCCGCCGCGGTATGGTGTGGCACTCACTTTTCCAAGGATGATGCGTGCTAATCCTGTTGACAGGCGGGGGCTGCCCATCAATGGGATGTCCCTTGCGGTGTCACCGTTGGGAGCTTGGGCCAGCACATTGTTGGGGGTGGTGACGACACCTGCCTCCGCAGTTCATCTCGGACAAGCAAGTTGTTGGAGGGCGGTGACGACACCTGCCCCCGCAGTTCATATTGGATCGTGTTGTTGGGGGGCGGTGACGACACCTGCCCCCGCAGTTCATATTGGATCGTGTTGTTGGGGGGCGGCGACGACGCCTGCCCCCGCAGTTCATCTCGGTTAATCTGCGCCTGTGGGGCTGGTGGCGGGGTGCGGAGGGGCTGGGTGAAGCGGGGCGTCCTT
>CATOSE010000482.1:0-14213 GCA_951812265.1 Taphrorychus bicolor | reverse complement strand
CCGCTCGAATACCTGACGAGATAGGATCTTGGTAAATAAATCTGCGGGATTATTTTCCGTGGGCACGTGCTCCACTGTCACTGTGCCTACGCCTCGTAACTCGCGCATCTTGAATAGCTTGCGGTCAACATGACGGGAATTCTGCGCGGACGTAAAACGGTGGCAAAGGTCAAACGCTCCCTTGTTATCGGTGCCGACCTGGATGGGCCCATCGCGGCGGTAACCGATATGTTCGAGCGTGCCATCGACATGTATAAGCTCGATCGCACAATCTGCAAGAGCCACCAGCTCGGCCTCACATGACGACATCGTGATACAGTGCTGTCGGCGGGAGTGAGTATTGATGGCCGCGTCCGCCAGAAAAATAACGAATCCCGAGGTGGAACGTTTCTCTGACCAGTTTGAGTCAGCCCGGGCTCGGAGGACGCGGGAGGTTGCCGTATTCCCCGAAAAGGTGATACCGAGATTCTTGGTCCGCACGAAGTATACCAGGACACGTACGAGGCAGTAGTATATCCGTTCGGTGGGGAAGGTAAGACAGCTGCCAAGGAGTCCCATTGCTGCTAAGATTTCGGGACGGTATTTCGACGCGTGGAGGCAGGCCCCGTAAAGTGATCCGTACTTACTCACGAGAGGGTCGGGGGCCTTAGCGCGAGCAGCAGTGGCTGCCTCCCATTCCTGAACTAGGGCCTCGTCAGCCGGAGTATACGACCATGAGGCGGGGAAGGCGGCAGAAGACTGAGTAAGGTCGACATCCGGGAAGAAGCGCTTGGCCATGTCCATGATATAGGTACGCGCGGTGAGGAGACACGTTGACCGGTCGTCGCTAGTGATACGATTCGCGCCGAGGAAAGATCGTTCTTGGGGTCGATAGCTTTGAACTCGATTCCAAATTCTTCCGACATCCGCTTCATATCTCTGGCGGCCTCGGCCTTGGCCTCGGCGGTGGGATCGTACTTCAGGCGTCCGTCGTCCACGTAGATCGGGCAAGTGATGTACGAGTCGTCGGGTCCAAGCTCGTGTTCGTCGCCCAGGCGCTTACTGTACAGGCAAGGCTCCTGAGCGCAGCGATCGTAGCCGCACGATTCTGGTGACGTCATGAACTCATTCCACGTACGGTTCCATATGGCTCCACTGTCGGCCTGTCCGTACAAAGGGTTTAGCATGAGCCACAAGATCTCAACCCCCCGCTCGTCGTAATCGCGGAACCCGGGAGGGGCGCGACAGACGATCTGCTCTTCGCCTCTCTGCTTTCCCTGAAGATAGGCTCCTGGCACGTCAAATGGGGCCGTATGCTGACGCCGAAGACAGGACACAGCGTCGGTGGCGTTGAGCGAGGGCGTGCGCACGACCGGGGACATGGTCTGATTGGAGGTCACATGATAGAATTTCGAGTGCAAATCGCCCCGTGCCACGCACCGAGCGTGGTCGCTCTTCCAAGTACCATCGACGTTGATTTTCTCCCGGCCTGTCCACATCGTTTCAACGGGCTTCATGCCTCTTACCCTTGGGTCGTCGGCGGTCACATCGATCTTTGCATTGAGACGCTTCATCTTAGCGATCTCTATCTGCTTCGGCTCATCCCAACGCGCGCCCCTCATCTGTCGTTCGGAGAAAATGTGAGGGGAAGACTTGGTCTTGGCAGCTGCTACTATGAGCGGGTCGCAATCGTAGTTGGTGCTGGCGAAGACTGTGCCGCTGTACTTGTCGTCGAACATACGCTCCAGACGCACACTGTCCTCAGGGTCCAGGCACTGGGGCGAGATAGGGACGAATAGCGGGTCGAGCGGTGGTGCTCTGAGGCCAGCGCAGGCGGCGTCGACTGAAGCGGCGGCGTACACTTCCCGAAGGAGGTTCGTCTCGGGAGAGGATGGACCGAATTCGCGTAGCGCCTCGTCTTGGTCCGTCAGGATCATCACGGCTCGCTGTAGCCGCGGGTCCAGGCGGTCGTACGTCCGGATGGCGCTATCGTTCGTGCCCTGGAGGGAGTTGAGTTCCCGCACAGGGTCATCGACGGAGGCAAGCAGCAGAGACGGAGGACCGTCGTCGCGGGCTAAGTCATCAAGACGACTAAGCAGTCGGTCCGTGCCGAGCTCGGTCGTAACTGTTAGCGCTTCAGAGCTCAGCCTTGGGCTGGTCGACTCGAACCGGGCGATCTCGGATACGTGCCTCAGGGAGCCTAGCGCGAGAGTGGCGTACGCATGGTTGCCGTATCGATCGGGCGGCTGTCGGTCTCGGACGGGTCGCCTGGGTTCTTGTAGCGGATCGTCGAGCCCGGGTGCAGGTCCCGTGACGTCTGTGGGCACAGGTTGCATCTCGGCGACTCTCGGGGCCGTATCAACGCTCGGGCGCAGCTCGGCGGGTGTCTCGTCGACCGATGTGTCGCCACCGGATTGCTTCAGGGTGGAGATGTCGATGAGGTCAGCTGTCTTTCGCCATACGTCCTCCCAGGTGACCCCGCTCTCGCTGGCGCCGACGTGCCGGCATCGTGACCATACTCCCTTCTTCTCGACTATGGTGACTTCCCAGCCGACTCCGCCGTGTTCGTCGCACGCGTATTCGGGGTAGTGATCGCGGGGAATGAGGAACCGGCGTGTGGAGCGGTGGCGGTGGTGCACGGCTGGCTCTGGCGTGTCGATGCCTGTCGCGTCTGCTATGGGCATGTCGGATGGCTCGCCCCCCCGGCTCGGCGCTAGCGCCGATTCGTCCGATTCTTCTGGGTATCCGGGAGTGATCGTAAGTCGATCGGGGTCGAAGTCGGCATCAACTGTTGGGATCTGTGAATCGTTCTCGATCTCGGTTGGCATGCTGGCCGGCCCGTCCTCGTGCTGTGCGTCCGGATTCTGCGGTTCTGGCCCATCACTGTGCTCGTGTGCGACGCGCTCCTTCTCTCGCTCGAGCTCGTAATCGGATGAGAAAGGAATCTTTGAGCTCGGGATAGTCCACCCCCCCCCGGACGTACGCTCGAGGCCGGGCTGGACCTTCCAGCATATGTACACATCGTCGGTCACCATCGTGGAATTAGTTTCAGGGTCGTAGCAGATGTAGCCTGGCTGCGAACGAGTGACTCCGAGTGCCTCGAAGTCGCCACTTCGACCGCCGGAGTAGCCCAAAAGGATGCACCGTTTCGCTTGACTCGCGGCCTTGTTGCGCAGTGTGCCGCTCGGAAGACGCTCAGATACGACGGGGTAGCATAGTGAGCCAAACGGTCGACGATGGCTACCCTTCGGTTTGACGACCTTGTCGGGAGTGCTGAGCAGGCGACCGAGCGAGCAGTCGTGAGGCGCGTTGCGGCTAGGTACGAGAGACTGGCCCTCGATGGTGTCGTCCCATGCGCTGCCCCAGAAACCTACGGGCAGATTGCTTTGGCGTAAGGTCTTGCGCGTGCCGGACATGATGGCTCGCCAGGAGGGCTCCTGTGGGTTCTGGCGGCTGGTCCTCTTTACCGTACAGGTGACGCGGATGTTCTTAGATCTGCACAGGGGGACCATATGGGATCCCTTGAGCTCGTTCGCGCCGTCGGTGTGTATCCACGTGACGGGTTTGCCGACTGAGTTGAAATAGGCCAGTATGATTTCCATGGCGAGGTGTGCCTGGTCCTTGGTCTTCACACGTATCGTCTTACGTTTCTTGGAGGCGGCGTGCGTGACGCCGATCACGATCCGGAACCCGGTGAATACGCACGGCACGCTGATATGGAACACGTCGAGAAATATGAGACCCTCGTCCCGGGGCACGGAGCCACTGGCGCCGATGCGTGGCGCTTCCCCTGTGATGCATGCCTCGCACGGGGGTTTACTGGCGTACGTTCGCATGGCCTGAAGCCATGTATCGTCGGCATCACAAAGCGAGTCGGGCAAGTGCCGAAGCACTCGGTCCTCGGAGTGGACGAAGGAGCGATGCAGGAATTCGTAGCAGATACCCGACTTTGGGAGATGCTTTCCCCGGATGATGGCGGCTAAGGCGTGAATGCGAAATCTTCCCTTGGCGAGGGCGCTCTCGTAGTCGGGGGAAGGCTCTGGAGGCGGACGCGTATCGGGTTCGGCGTGCGCAGGCGCGGCTCCGGAGGGCTCGACGACGTCTCCGGGTGGAGCCGGCAGACGTGCAGCTGTGGGGCTGTCGAGATAGATCTGGATGCATCGGGCGATGCGGCGGCAAGTATCGCGATGGTAATTCTCGCACTTCGTTGCGCTGGTCAGATAGACGCCGCGCTCATCTGTGCCTCGGAGCGCGATATGTGTCCCTGGCGGGTGTGAGCACTGCTGCTGGCCGAAGACGAGCCTGACGGCGCCACCGATATTGGGCGTGACTTTCCAGATCGATGATTTAACAGCTGCTTTCCTGGGCTCCGACGCATCCATACACTGGTCCCAGGGCACTTCGACGGCTCCGGCGTCGACCGACCACTTCACCCACGCGGGATGGTCGTACATGTGAGCGTGGTCCAGGCAATCGTCGAGCGCATGTTTCTCGAAATGGGCGCTTCCTGGACGTCGCCGAGCGGGCGCCTCGCTCATCACGAACCCGCCGCGGCGTAAGATAGCATAGTTGATCTCGACGGTATGCTCGGATTCGGTGTTGGCGTCTGAAACGGCCTTAGAGATGTCCCCGCGGGCGTTGGGCTTACCGAGTATGAAGTCGGGGAAGGAGCGCGGGGGATTGCCGGGTTTGCCTCTCGCGTCGGGTAAGTGAAGCGATGCCGACCACGTCGCGCACCGAATTGATTTGATTGCGCCCACGCATCTTGCCCTCCCGGAATTATCGGTAGCGGAGATCACCATGTCAACGAAGCGTCGTGTCGTGAAGTCGTGGTTTGAGCCCCCTATCTTGATGTCGAGGTTCACGATGGAGGAGGTCACCCCGAGCAGGCGTGCTTGTTCCTGGACATCTCCATCGCGGCGGGGTCCGGAACCTAAGAACCATACGTAGTTGCCTGAGGCAGGCACGCCGAGGCATTGGACAGAGGTGGCGAGTCCAGCAGATGGTGTGGGCTTGTAACCGAGCGGTCGGAGAGCGAGGACGTTGCGATTGTAGAGGGTGATCTTCACACCGTTGGGGTAAGAGAAATTCCCGTCGGCCCCCCACGCGGGCAGGTACATCGCGAGCCCGCTTCTGATCGACGCCCTACCTAGAGCGAGCAGGACGTATGGGCATCGTTTATTGAGGGTTCCTTGAGGCTCCTCCCACTTTCGTATGCCGTGCTGGGTGGACATCATTGGGAAGCGAAAATCTCCTCGCTTGTCCAATGTCATGGGACCGGAAACGCCGACCACGTTCGATTTGCTCTCGATCAGGTTCCCCGGGCGAAATTGATCCTCGTGATTGCCCATAGACGTGGCGCACCCGGTGTCCGCGATAGCTAGGCAATGGGTGATCGACTTAGGTAGGGAGCCGGGCGTCTCGTGGCCGGCAAGTAGTTCGATGAAGAGCTGCCCCGCCTGCTCCTCTGTGAGCAGATCGGCTCTGGGTAAGCTACTGAAGGCCACTGTCGTCGGGACTGGGCCGGCTGGGATGATCGTGCCATCTGGAGGTCCTGGGACCGAGGCACCGGCGGCACCTGCGCCGTGTGGATCGCTGGTCTCAGTGGAGTCATCGGCAACGCCAGGGCGGGCACCTGCTCGAGAGGGCGCTGACTCACCTCGCGCCAGGAAGAATAGGCCGATAAGGGTGCAAGTGATGGCACCGTGCTCATTCGCAACTCTGGCTAGTCTGGCGACGATTCCCCAGACGAAATTGATGGCCCCGAGCGCCATAGGTCGCCTCTCCTCTGGCTTGACGTAGAATGGAATGGCTCCGGCGAGCAGGCCTGCGGCAATCGGAAAATCTGTAGATGCTACGATGATAGACGCGAGACGCCAGCAAGCGAGCCCGAGCACGAGGGCTATGACCATGGTGTTTCTCTGGTCGTTGCCGAGGTCCCGTCTGATTGCTGTAGCTCGAACCGCCGTGGTGGTGGGCGCCATCGTGACGGCGGGAGATGAGGGTGCCACTGCGACGGCGGGAGATGCGGCGGCGGGGGATGCGGGTGCCACTGCGGCGGCCTGTGAGGCTTGAAGTCGTCTCCAACATTCCTTGGCGGCCGCTTCACCGGTTTCCCCGAAACCGTAACTCGTGACTTTGCCGATGGTCCCGAGGTGTTGGATGTGCACTAACTCGAGAGGCGAAGACGTAAGTCGTACGCCATCCTCGTCAGACGACACCTCTGAAACCGTCCAGTACTGCGTGGGTAGGGTCCCTGAGCCGGTGGATGGTCGCTTTCTCCTAAGCGATGCGGAAGGTTCGGTTGCCGGAGGGGGCAGTTCGGACATTGTCTCATCGCGCGACTCTCTCACCGTTGCGCATCCACCGCCGCAGGAGAGCTTGCGCGAGGTGGCACGACCGCCGTCCGCCTGCATCGTGGGCGCTCGAGGTACATAGGGGATCGTAGGTGCGTGTGTAGGCGGAGGGTGCGGCGGCGAAGGCCGCGAAGGCACGTACAGACTGTACGGAGACGGGCTGGGCGCGGCTACGTCTAGTAGTGGTTCGAAGGGCAAGGGCGTGGGGCCTAGCTCGGACCCTGCTGCGGCAAATCGGGCCACCGCGGACGGTGTTGGTGGCGCGAGCCCAGATGCGACGGGCGGTAGCATTGGCGACGGCGGCGGGGGCACGGCGGACGGTAGCGGAGGCACGGCGATGACGGCGGCGGCGGCTGCATTGAACTGCACTGCGCGGTGCAATTCGTTGGCTACCTCTGATGCCGATAGCGCGTCGTCTGACGTACCGCCTAGGTCGCCCAGGTCGACGAGGGCCCGCTCGGCCTCTGCCCGCGTGTCGAATTCGTATATGGCTCCACCCGCGGACTCAATCTCACTAATCTGGTCATCGGTTACGTCACATCCTGGCTGCACTCCGGCGAGACTATGTGCACCTGTGATGGCAAGCCATGCGCAATTACCTGGTTCGTCTCCCGGTGGTCCGTCGACGGCGACGCCCGCAAAATCTGGATTGTCTGTGATATCAAGAATGTTGTCAAAAAAGGATTCGAGATCGGTGTTGATTCCGGCGATACCGGCCGGCGCGGCCCGAGCACGTGGTGTTCCGCCTGATCCACCCCCCCCCGGGCGTGAGCTCGAGCCCGGCCGCCTCTCCTTGCGCTTGCTCAAAATCTCCTTGTATCGTCGTATCGCCTCATCGGATGGCTTGGGAACCGGTTGTGGCTTGGGTAGACCGCGCGAGGCGGCGTTCTCATCGCGCAACTTCATCAATCCGTTCCAACGTTTCGTGTCGAGATATACTGACGGCGGAGGCGATCTTACATTTTCTGGATTGGCGATGCAATCACCTCCCGGGTGCGGACACTTGGGGCACCAACCTTTCTCTCCCCCGCCCGCGAACATAAAGGGTTGGCCGCCAATTTTCCCGGTGCCGAGCTTTCCGCGTTCGCATTGGAGTTGGCTTTCGGTTCCTATGACGGTGGAGAGGAGAGAGATATCGTGCCCTCCGAGTGCCTCAACAGAAATGAAGGCGGGCTTGGGTGCGTGCCCGTTTTGCTTGCGGAATACCTCGGACCCACATTGGCGAATCAGATATGGCACATATAGAAATAGCCCTTCGCGCTTGGTTTCGTATTTCACTCGTTGGCTCGCCTCGTATAGATCGGGAGGCATCAGTTTGAGTACATATTCGGCCGCGTCCTCGGGTGTATATTTCTGAGCCAAGTTGGGCATGATATGGTTGACAAATGCGAATGCCCTCTTCTCGAATTCTGCTTGTGTTGCACCGTTGGCTAGGCGATTTTTCTCTTGATATTCGAGGGCGGTTTTGTAAAAATTCTTATCCTGTTCTGTCCGCTCTCGATCGGCATTTTGAAGGCGTTTGAGAATAATGCGCCAGGCCCTAGGTCCATCAAAGAAGCCTGCTGCGTCACTGCGTGTAGTGGAAAGGTCGCAAGCATTGTAGAGCTCGTCAGCCAGGTGAGGTGCTTTGGGTACGCACGCGGTTCGAAGGCATTCGAAAAGGGTCGTCCACGCCCGAAGTGTAATGCGTCGACGACGCTCGGCGTTCAGCCTGTTCTCCTTTGCAATTCTGGTGCGTGTTTCCATGCGGCGTTCTGCATTGGGATGATTTGCAGGCAGTTCGGGAAAAGTACCAAGGTCGGAATCGATTATCTCACTTACTGCCGGAGGAATGCTCGTCTCGGCAACAATCACCAATTCGTAAGGCGACAGTTTTGTGATGGTGCTCTTCATCCAGATGTTCCTTTCGTGCGACAGGACAGTTTCTCCTGGAAAAGGGTCGAGCACTGGTCTCCCAGTGCTTCGCGTAGAATCGTCCCCCATCGCTCTTGCCGCGATGCCGGTCGTGTCCGGGAGGGACGAGTCGAAGAGGTGCTACCACAGAGCGACCGCCGTCGCCGCGCGCGCTTGAGGGGCGTCGGCTGTCACTTTCAACGGAAAAACATCGACTGAGAAAAAACAACCTAGCCTACCTACCCCTAAGTACTGGCAGGCTAGCTAAAGAACAATCGGACAAAGGTACAAAGTATTATGCGCCCAAAGCATGTGCTCATGCCCCGGGGAATATAGTACGAGTGCTCGCGTACCACCAATGTGGCACGCTAGAACAAGAGAACCCCAATAGCACAAGCACACGAGCCTAGGAGGCAAGAACACAAGCCCCCCTAGGCTATAAGTGCTACACAAACAGGGACGTGGTGGGTGGGTAAAAGTTTGGAGAGCACGCGCTGAGCCTCTGATGCCGTGCCGTTGCCTTTGCTTTCGTTGTGAGCAAGCGAGGGGCGAAACTAAGTTCCCCGCTACTGCAGACAGCCAAATTTCTCCCTACGGGAGAACTCACACTGTCTTCCGTTCACGGCTCAGCGGTTGCGTGCTAGAATTACATTTTCACAGGGTGATTGTTTTCACACAGTGATTGATTAGAAGATTGCGGAACAAGAGAACCCCAATAGCACAAGCACACGAGCCTAGGAGGCAAGAACACAAGCCCCCTCGGCCCTGCTGGGCTCTTGTGCGTAACCACAATCTTCGATCCAAGCCCCCACGGGTGGAGCCACGTCGAGCCCGGCAAGGGGTAGCGCGGCGAGGCCGCTGCCGAGCTGTGCAGTATCGCGTTACCCGCGATGCCGAAACGTGGGCGGCCGTCGACTGGACGGCCGCTGCAATTCGGTGATGTAGCCTTCGAGATTCGAAGGGAAGTTGATGCAGGTGTATGGTGTGCAGCTGTCGCGGCGGCTCCTGGGCGCCGGTGGCTGCTGTGATTTGCGTCCCCGCGGCGGAGTAGCTGGGGCTGGCGACTGGCGACGCTTGTCGCCACTAGCCGCTGTCGGTGCGGGTTTGTGCCTCCGCGGCGGAGTAGCTGGGGCTGGCGATTGGCGACGCTTGTTGCCAATAGCCGCCGCCGGTGCTGGTGACCGGGCTGGCGACAGCGGCTCTGCCGCTGGGCCTGCCGGTTCCTGCGCGTCCGCGTTAAGCAGTTTGTTCAGGGCGCTTAGCTCTGCTACCACGTCATCGTGTCCGAGTGCTGGCAGGTTGCATGCTCTCGTGACCTCAATGCGTGTGGTCGTGATTTCCTCCACGAGGTCTGCGTACAGCTGCCTGTTCATCTTGGCATACAGCCGGATGGCGTCGACTGATTTCCAACGGAGGACGCATTGGATTGCGCCGTCTGGCCGCTTTGCCGTGTTGAGGGCAGTCGCTGCCGTCACTCGCAGGGCGTGCCAAGAGCGCTTGCCCGCTTCGGTGGGCCCGAGGGCGCACGATAGCAATTCGTCGAAGTTGCGCTGCAGTTGCGCTCGCGCGTACGGGCGCCCGTCACCAGACGGTGAGAATGCAGCTGCCTCGCTCAATTCCGCTCGATACTGTCGGCGGTAATCGATCCACGCCGTAACGAAGTTGAGCGGGTCGTCCGGGTTGTAGCGGAACCACATGTCGCGGTCCCCCCACTCCGTGTTGTCGCGGTCGCACTTGCTGGGCGGCGCGCGACCGCGCAAGAGGTCGCCCTTCTGTGGTGCCTCTTCTGGCGAGAGCTCCCTGTCGCCTCGTGTGAGCACCAGGTCTGCGACTCGCCAGTAGTCCACGTCGTCGCCTGTGGACTTTGCCATGCTATCCGCTCGTTCGCCTGTGGCGAGGCCGAAGAGGAATGTGGCCCGCATGACTCGGCACCGCTGTGAGCTCCAGGCTTTGCCGTTGGGAGAGAGCACGTGGCATTGCCGCAAACGCTCGTTGATGCCTTGCAGCATTGGCTGGGAGAATGGCAGCCGCCGTTGAGGCACTAAGGCCTTTGATCCCCATCTCTGCTTGTAACGAGCAGTCTCGCCTTTTACAGTGCGTGCCACGAGCTTCATGTCCGGCAGCTCGTGACCAGCGTCGGCTAGCACGCGTCGCCAGCCGTGCATGGGGCCGTAGGCGCTGGGTGGTTTCGCATCCGTGATGGGCTCGCCGTTCTCGCCTAGCCTCTTCAGGGATCGTGGACGCATGTTTTGTGCGAGGAAGAAGGCAAACCGTGCCCACATCCAGCGCTCACGGCGCGCCGTTTCCGGGGTGAGCGTGACGGGCCGCATGAACGGAGTGTCGTACTCCAGGCAGAACTTGGCTGCCCAGCGCGTGGCGCTGTCGTCTGCCTTTAATGTACCGCGGGGGATTCCGGCGAGGACCGTGTCGAGAGATGCGGATACTTCGGAACGAAGGCGGCCGGGGTCTCTCGGCAGGATGGCGAACTCACTGTCGTCGGCTTCGAGTACCGCGGCCAGGGCTGTGAAGGCCTGCGCGCGGGCTGCCGCTGACGACGCTGGCAAGACTCGGACCGCGCGCGCTCTAACGGCTGCGCCTGGGTGCGGCTGTTCTGTTACGGCCTGAACGATGATTCCTGGCGGGGGCCCCACCCCGGCGAGCGTAGGTTTGGGCACTTTTGACCACGTCGGCGAGGTTGCTTGCACAATGCATCGCGCTCTCTGACCCGTCGGAGCCGACCGCGGAGCGTTTGATGGCGTCGAGCACGGTGACGTGGCCGCCGTTATCACCCGCGCTGCGAGTTTGGCTGCCGTGGACGGTCTCTTTGGGCTGCTGTCATCTGCTGGGAGGATGAACCCCGGGCCGTCATGCGCCACGCAGGACGGGCACACGTCGAGACAGCGCTCTATAGCGGTGAGCGTTCGATTGCACCATGCGCAGCGGAAGACGGGTGGGGCCGGGTGGTTGCACTCGCATGCGGTGGTGGTGTCTAGTACGCGCTGTAGGAAGCTGACCGCCTCCGGGTAGTCAGCAATGTGCACTTCGACCAAGTGCATCCCAAGTGCTGCGGCGAGCGCGTGTAGCACCTTCCAGTTGGATCTGCTGCCTGCGTCGGCCGCTTCGTTGCCGATGCCGGCGGTGTGGAGTTCCCAGGTGCGCATGGCCGCGTGCTCATACGAGGGGCGCTGCTCTAGCGCTCGTTGCACAGCTTGCAGGTCGGCTGAGTCTCCGTGGTGCAGGCCGGCGGCTGCCGCGCTTAAGTTGTCGCCCTCGTTGACGAGCTCAGTGCTTGGCAGCTCCTGCCCGAGCACCAGGTAGTTGATTCCGCGCCCGGCCGCTTCCAGCACGTTGATGGAGCGCTGTAGCCACTGTTCGTCGAGCGGAAAGTAGTAGAACAGCCCCACGGCGATCCCGAAGATGGCGGGCTGTTTCGCATCCGTGCACGCGTCTGACGCCATGTGCACCCGAGGCGCGGGGAGGGCCTGAGGGCCGTGAAACGCTCGCCGTCCTTCTGCGTCGGCCACTGCGCACAAGAACGTGGCCCCGCAGCGTGATTGGAGCATGTCCACGAGGGCGGCGTATCGGTCCGTCGCGTCGCCTGTGAGGACGACGGGGTCCTGCTTGAAGCCGGGTAGCTGAAGCGGCCGCCATATGCCGTCCAACGCCCCCAGAGGGAGGTCGAGCACATCCTGCAGGTGCACAAGCAGCCCGTTGTTCGCCTCGTAGGATTCGCGAGAGAGCTCGCCCCGGAGCGCCATGTTGCAGGTCCGCACCGCGCGCGCCCGCTTGGCCGGCACCACGCACCCAAAGCCGCCGTTAAGCACGTGGCGGGCGCCGATGGTGTCGATGATTGTGCCGAGCTGCTTCTTATGCACCTTGCACATGGTGACGCGCCCGTGTGTGTTCTGCTCGTGCCAGAGTTGGGCGCCGCGGACGGCGAGCGCCACGTCGGTGAAGTAGAACTGGAAGTCATCCGTGAAGACGCCCGCCCAGAAAGGGTCGGCGTTTTCGGCACCCAAGTTTTGCTTGCGGTCACGCAGGCAGTCCTGCAGTGCCGCTGACCTGCTCAGCGCCCATTCGCGGGCGGGCTCCCGCATGCGGTCGCGCCAGCGACCCAGCCATAACTCGGAGAACCGGCATGCTATCTTGCTGGCCGGGCGGGACCCCATGTTCATGACCTTCCAGTAGCAGACGCAAAGCGTGGGCTCGGGCTTCCCGTCTAGGCCAGGGATGGGCAGCACGATGAGGAACATGGCGTATGCGTACTCGCCCGCGTGCGTCCAGAACTGGTAGAACATCCAGCGAACATCGTCGGAGAAGCCGAGCAGGTACGTTCCGTCCAGGTATGCCATGTGGCTGAGTACTGCCAGCGCCCGGTATCCGTCCCGCGGTATCATTTTGATTTCCGGGTCCGGGAATGGGTGCGGCAGGGCGTAGTAGTCGCCTCGCTGCGCCATCAGGTTCGTGAGCTCTACTATGAGTACCCGGTGACAGTCGATGTCTGGGCATGTGCAGCCGAAGCACAGGTGCACTCGGACCTCGTCGCGCTGTGTCCGCGAAGCGACGGATGGCGCGCACGAGGACGTGTCCCGTGTAGGCTTTGTGGTCCCGAGCCACCTCGACGCCTGGAAAATCGGCCGCTATCGACTCGGCTGTGCGGTCGGGCTCGTGATACCAGCGGCGCATCGCGGCCACCAATGTGCGCCGCGAAGACCGCGAGGAATCCCCGTTCCTCGCTTGGAATGGGTTGGCGGCGTCGGAGTCATGGCTGCGACGCCGGACGTCGGTGACGTGCGCCGGAACCTCCCCTTGAATTTGCTCGTGCACCGCTGTTGCGGGCTTATGCGGCAGCCGCTCAGCGCGTGCGAGCGAGGGCGCTCCGACACGCGGCCGCTTGGGTCCTTTCGTCTTGCTGCCGGTGGCTGCGTTGAGATCAAGCGCATGCGCCCCAGTGGGCACGCCGTGTGGGTGGTTGCGCACGCGAACCGGGCGGTACGTGGTGGAGTGCGGCGCTGTGTTGTCGAGCACCATCCGCGCTTGGGAGGGGTCATCCTTCTTGTCGACGCCGCCCACTGGCGCGGAGCCGCCCGGGAGAAAGGCCAGTGGGCATGGCCCGTTCGCTGTGACGTGTTCACCAGCGCGCAGGAGTGGACGGCAGTGGACAGCTCCTGCGTCGATGAGCTCCATGATCGTGGTCGCCGATTGCTCGCCGCGTCCTTCCAGCGATTCCAAGTTGTGCATGAGCCGTAGCTCCGACGGCATCGTTGTCTTGAATCGTGTGCCGTCGAACAGGAAGCTGAGCAGCTCTTGGTCCGTGCAGGCGTCCCCGCCGAAGAACGCTGCTATCCACTCGACGTCCCGGTGCTCCTTGTAGTGGGCGTCGAAATCAAGCGGCGAAAGCAAGCCATCGGCCCGGCACTCTAGAATAACGGCGTTCATGCCGTACGAGCCGATGCCATCTGCGTGAGCTCTGTCGAGGAAGGCACCGGGGCCCAGGAGCACGTTGTGTGCTCGGTCCAGGTCGGATGTGCCGTGCACGAACACTTCGATGTCGTGCGCCGCGGTGCGGTTTATGGCTCCCGCCACCCTCTCGCGGCCCCATTTCTTGAGAACCTGAGTCCAAGCGACTGGTACGGGGAAGCCAGGGGCAGCTGCTGGGGCGGTGCGGTGTGCAGCCACTTTGTGGAGAATGGGGGCGGCGGGGCTGGCATCTCCGTGAGGCGCAGCACGTCCGCCGTGAAATCCGGCAGACCTTGCGGCGGTGGGGTGAGCTCGCTCGCCACGTCCGCTGCGCTGCGCACGTTTGCCGCCCACTTTCGCAGGTGGCCGTCGCCTAAGTCGGCTGCCGCCCACGCTTCCGCTATCTCTACTGCGCGGCGGCGTTCAGCCTCGAGGAAGCTGGCCCACGCTATTCGAGCTGTGCTGTCCGGCGGCGCCTCGCGCCATGCTCGAGCCAGTCGGTGTGGCACCACAGGGACCGGCTCG
>CATOSE010000481.1:0-10153 GCA_951812265.1 Taphrorychus bicolor | reverse complement strand
GCATCGCACAGGAATCGGCGCAACGCGACGAGATTGCCAAGAACGCCAGGGCCAGTAAAGAACGCCGCCGGCTAATCCGGCAGCACAAACACGCGCAGGAGCCGACGAAGCCGGCACCCCCCTCCTCCCAGGACCTGCGACGCCCCTCCGAACCTGAGCGCGAGCTCGGGCCTACCACAAGGGGCAGCCCGTCGGGGGACTCCGCCTCACACCCGCCCTCCGGTCCCCGCGGAGAGCCCCCACCTTTAGAAATACAGGCCCGTACCGAACGCACCCCGGCCCAAGCGACCGGAACTCGCCCATCGGGGGACAAGGGCAGGCACCAGACACGAGGCGTAAGACAACCATCGAAGGGCTCTCCGACCCAGGCGTGGGCTGTGACCAGCGGAGGGGACCACAGTTAAGGGCGGCTAGGGAGGTGCCCGTTCCCCGAGTGGGAGGCGCCGACCCAGAGATCCACCTTAGTGATCTGCCTGCGAAGTTGGACACGCAATATACCACCCTGCGGGGGGGGGGGGGCATGGGTGTCGCACGCCCACCTTGTCCCCTGCTCCCACGAGGACCGCGACGCGACGGCCACGGCGGCCTATACGTGGCACGTCAGCCACCGGGCCTGGAACAGACTCATGCACGCACTGCACGGCAACGGCACCCCCCTAGCCCTGGCCATGCGCCTCGCGCACCCGCATAGCGAACACGGCAGGCATACTTCCGGGGTGTACCTCCTAGTACGCCCCGGCCGAGCCGGGGACCAACCCCGGCTACCCGTCGTGGGCGCGGCGAATACCGCCCCCCTATGGACGCTCCTCGCCCAAGCACTCCCCGCTACGATTGCCGACGCCCTCCGCAGTGCGATGAAATCGCCGATCACCTCTTCGATGCTCAGAGGGTGCGGGGCCAAGGAAACCCTCCCTGCACCGGGGTGGGTGCCAACCACGCTCGTCGAGAGCCTGCGTGAGTCCGAATGCTGCCAATCCATCTTACTCCTATGGTACGAGACCCCCGGCCTGAAGCGCGCCGGCTCCAGAGATAACGACGACCTCCACGCTATCGAGCCCGACAACAACGACTATCTCATCGACATCAACGCCCTGTCGCCCTCCACGCTCGGCCCACCCCTGCCCTCGCCCCAGTTCACCTCCGCCGATGATGTCGCCGCCCTCGCCCGCGTTTGCCGGCGCCTCGACGACAACAAGCTATTCCTTCGTCACATCCGCCGCACCCCCACGGTCGCCATGCTACCGGCCCTCGACCTGGGCTTCTCCGCAGCGGCGCTGGATTCAGTCCAGGCTGCACAACTCGCCGCAGACGCGCGGGTTTCCTCTCTCGAACGCACCGCTCTCGACGGAATGCTCGACATCCTGCACGTCCTTCGACACCACGCCCCTCTCGACCTCCGCTTCGCCCTGTACAGCTACCTCACCGCCTATACCGCAGTGCGCCAGGACGCGGATGGCGCCTTCGACCCTACCCCGGCATTTGCGGCCTGCGAGCTCACAGGTGCCCCCACGCTACAACGTCGCAATCGCGGCTTCGGTGCTGAAGCACTCGATCTGGGTCCGTGGGCGGAGGGACCAAGTCACCCCCGATACATCCTCGACCTGGTGGCCGGCACCCGTACAATCCGCGCCACTTGCCGCGGCACGCCCGACGGAGCCAGAGACACGCTCAGCCTCGCCGACGCCAGCGTCGTCATACCCCTGGGTACATCATACCATGGCGCCCTGGCGCGGTTCGAGGATTGGGCATGCGCCTCGTTCGAGAATCACCGCCTTGACTGGCAGGCCTGGACAAGCGCCAGCGACCTCCTCCAGTTCACCGGTTACTGCTTGCGAGCCACCCTTCGCCGCCTGCTCACTGTCCACGCCATTACGACAGCCCCGCAACCGCTGCAGGACTTGCTCGCCCCCACCCTCGACCCAGCCCGGCCCCACCCGCTGCAGCCCCCCCGGGTCGGGAGAAGCAACCCCGTCCTCACACCGGTCCGCTCGGCCCAGTCCACCTCCCCACCTCGCCCGCCCCAAGTGCTGCCCGACGTCGCCAGCCCGCCCCCCCCCTGGGTGCCGCTCCTCCCCGGAGGGGGATGGGACGGACACGGACGCAATCATTATCGATGAACCGTCCGCTGTCCTCGGAAGGGGTAACCGCTCGGATATACACACACCCCCAGACGGGGCACCCACTGGCCACACTAGGGTGAGCAGGCGGCTGGCCTGGCGAGGAGATAACAACCCGGACGCTAGTCCTTCCGTTGATACGTCAAGGGTCGTGACCGCCGGGCCGCAACCCCAAGAGCGATACCCCGATTCACGAGAGCCGTCGACCGGAAGGCCGGCCGAACCGACTGAAGGCATCGCCAAAATGCTCCAATCCATCATGACTGGGATGCAGCTATTAACTAACCGGGTAGACCACCTGCAGACTCAACTCGACGCACCACCCCCCAGTGCTAGAGTCATGAACTCCGCAGCCCCCCCTCCGACGCTGTCCCCAAGGGATGAAGAACCAAGACCACGCCCCGGCAGTGGCCGACGCGAGGCCCCCCCTTACCGGGGGGCTGAGTACGGAGGCGAGGGTCGCCACCCGGACCCAGAATGGGAGGCGGATGCCCGCCGGTCGGAGCGGCATGCCCGCCCCGATGACCGAGCCACGTCCGAACCCTTCGGAAGCTCCCGGAACCGGCGACTTGGGCCGGAGGGTGCACCAGCCCCGATATGGGAGAGACCCCCGTCTCCGAACGCACTCAGAACTCGGAGCTCCCCAGGCCAAGGCCCGGGGAACACGGTCATCCACTTCGGGGTGTTCCAGCAACGAGCTAATTCGGGCCGACCCGCAGTTTTCATAGATTCGATCCTAATGGCAAAAGCGATACCGTTCTATCCCGCCTCGACCATGCCAATCCACTTAGACCAGTCCTACCACTTCGTTTTCACCCACGTCCTGGCCGACGTCCGCAGCGCCTGGAGCACTAGACTAAGCCAGAACTTCCGCGACCCCGGCTTCGCCTACAACGCGAGGCGGATGGACGATGTGGCCGCCTACTTGGCCGCGAGCACCAACAGCCAACGCGGCGGAGCCGAGTACCCCAGCTACTCGGCTCGCCCTAAGAGCCACGGCGAAGGCGACACGGTACACGTGCTCCTATGCGTCTCACTGCCCCCCTCGACCTGTCCGACCCCGCGGCAGCCGGGACGCAGACCCGCCACGTGGAGCAGGAACTCGGAGGCCTGTTAAGAGAATTATACTCCCATAACCAGCCAACAGTTTTCGGCGCGTGGCATGAGTGGAGACAGGTAGAGGTGGACCTTAAAGACTCCGCCACCCACGTCCTGCTCTCCCAAGCCACGGATGAGGCTACAGCCATCGACGCCGGCACGCAAAGGTGGATCCACGAAGCCCTCACCCGCTTCCGAGCGGCTAACCCCCCGCTTCCCCTGAACCAAGCCGGCCCCCAGACGATGATGGGACCCATCGGGAATGTCCCTCGCGGCCCGAGCTCTTTCAAGAGCCTCGAGCAAACCTATAAGGACGCGCCGGCACGTGGAAGGAAGGATTCCATTACCGACTTCAACGAGCGGTTCTTGGAATGGCTGGGCGGTGGGCCACGTCCAGAGGTACGTGGACGAACACGAACCGCAGCTAGATGACCCACGCTTTTACTCATGTCGCATCGCCAAGTACCTAGAACTACTTGTTAATGACCGAAAGGGAGACCAGAGTGGGGCTAGTGTGTTCGCAAAAAAACTACGCAGCCAGGGGTGGCTTACGACCGCGCACGCTAAGTTCAAGGCCTATCAAGCCGACCCGACTCGTCAGTCTCCCCCTATACTACTACAACCCTCCGGAGATGCGTCGGCCGTCCGCGAAGCCTGCTTCAAACGCGTCCTCCAGGAAGTGCGTGCCAGAATGGACTTCGCAAAAGTGATCGAGATTACTACCCTCGCCCACGGCGACCTCCGGGAGGCGTACTTGCCGCGGGGCCGGGCCGACGATACCGTGGTGTCCTTCCTCCACCGCGCCATGGTGGCACTCGACCGGCCAACTCTCTTGCTCGACCCGAGTCTCGCGGCGTCGGACCACTCCGGCGCGCTGAGCGCTTACCACCCCGAGCTTATGTTCACCATTGACGCATGGCTCTCCCCGAGCGACCGGGTGGTCCTTTTCTCTCAGATGGCTACCATGCCGCAGTTCGTGGGCCGGCGACTCCCGACTACTGGTAGCTGTGATTTCAATAAATACTTCCAAGGCATCGTCACAGTGGACGAGATCAGGGAGGTGGTTACGCAGATCCGCGCCATTCTAGAGGGCCAAGGGGCCGTCTCCCACGTCGCCCTCCCACTTCACATGATAGAAGCCGGCTGGCGCCCCGGAGCGGCAGTGGAGGAGACAGGCGATAACTTTCCTCGTCCTGCCACGATGGTGGCTGCCCTGGGTGCGACTGCGTCGGCGACTGGCGCCACCCCTCGCACTGCCGCGGCCCCCCTCGCCCGCGCCACATGAGACCCTTTTCGAAATGCTACGCCAACAAGAATCCACCATGACGAATGTTCTTCGCGAACTGGAGAAGTCAAACGCCCGCACCCATATCGGCGAGGAGGTGCGTAACGGAGCCCGCACGCCAGGGCTTGCGTAACAGCCAGTTCACCTGCGAAGCGGAAACCGAACTGGCTAACACGGCCGAGCCGAACGACCTGATGGCGTATACGCCCGCCGCGCCGGCCCGTGGTGGGTTCCATGGACGACCCCCCAACGGCCCGCCCGGATTCAGACAACGCCGCTCGATGGAGGAGTACCCCCCCAACCGCCTCGACGAACTCCCCGCCGAACTCGTCGAGAAAATGCAGCAACACGGCATTAAACCCACCGACATCGACGACCCCCTCTCCGAGTACATGCGCAAGGGAGGACCCTGCATCCTATGTGGGGAGGCCCACGGTACTGCCTGGTGCCCGCACGCCTTTATCTGCGGCAGCCGTTTCAACAGCAGCAGGCCGGCGCAAGAGAAGGCGGAGTACCAAGCCTCCCGTCGACTCAGGATCACCTTTCCGGGGCGGGGCCTCCAGGCCATGGTCCACGCCGGAGAGGAGGATGCGTACGACGAGCGCAGCCGGTTCCTAGAGGAAGAGAACGAACCGACGGAGTCCCTCCAATAGTGCCCGCCCCAGGGCTCTAAATAGGGGTGGACGGGCGACGGGGAGGCAACCTTTGCCCTTGCGTCGACAGTCCCCCGGGGAAAGCGAGCGCTGCATTCGCGATGTCAGCCAGCCCCACCGGCACGCCATCGTCCCCCCGCACCCGTGACGACAATTCCGACCGCCACTCGCACCCCACGACGAGTGGCGTTCGCAATCCTCGACGCAAAGGACACCAACCTCGCCCCCCGGTACCCCCGTCACCAATCATCCCACGCGCCTCTCCCCTCTTCCTTTGGAACGAGAGTGCGCACAGCGTTCCCACCCACCGACGCCCTGCAGCTCGCCGATAACTCTTTTGTTGCCGGCGACGACGCCTGGGGCCAGTCGGACAGCACACCCGACGCCGACATACCCCCGGCCTACGCCGACGCACCCTCCGCGATCGAAGCCTCGTTACGGACCATCGTAGGAGATGTCCGAACTCTCCTAGCCAACACGGTGACCGGGCGACGACTCGCCCAAGCTATGCACCACCTCCTCGACGTACTCCGACAGGACTGCCTCGATGCGTGAGCAGAAGGTAGACCTGCCCGCCGCATTCGACCCCTACCACCTTCGTCTGATGCGAGCGATGCCAGCGTCGACGACGACACCGACGGTTCAGGCGACGACGCGTCGAGGACGGACCCCATAAGGAACCCGACCCGGTCGGACCCCGCCTCCATCTCGCGCACCCCAAAGGCATCCTCCGCGCAATCCCTCTCCAAACTCCTCGACTACCACCTGGGCCACCCGAGTTACCTCGCCCGGCGGACCTCATGGACAACCCAAAGTGCACGTGGCGCGGGGACCTAGTCCAAGATAGGAACGACCAGCTCGGAGACCACACCCGCCAATGCCTCACCGTCGCCTGTGGTACCGAGGTGTCCGAAAACATATATCTCGCTTCCAGCATTAAGGGGTGCATGCGGGCGAGAATGAAAGTCGCGGGCCCGACCGACGGCGCACCGAGCGGCGAAATCTCAGCGGTGGTCGACTCCGGGGCCGCATGGACCGCCCTCCACGTCGACGAAGCCACGAGACTAGGGATCACAGAGTTCAGGGACACCCGCATGAAATTTCACGGGGTCACAGGGGCCGCCTTACACGTCATCGGCTCCTGCGAGCTCAACATCACCATGGGCGACGTACAATTTAAAACGCTCGCTTTCGTTTTCAATGACCTAGCGGCCCCCATGCTACTAGGGACCAACACGCTGGTATCACGCGGCATCGTCATCGACGCATGTAACATGCACATGTACCACGGGCAGCCCCTACAGAACCTACCCGCCGATGCTATCCCCCTCACGGGCGACCAACCTACGCCAACGCCCGCCTCATCCGCCCGATGGAAGCCCGACACCCACCCCGTCGCCTTCTATACCAGTGGCTGAAAGCTCTTATGCGTCGACGAGACGAGCAGCACGATCTACTCCCTCACGACGTGCAGGGCCCCACGTCTGCACGCATCTCGGCAGGCTCGTCCCCGCCCCCCTCTCCCCCTCCCTTTCGGGAGGGGGGTGGGGTGGATACGGACGCAACCATCCCCAACGAATTGCCCGCTGTCCTAAGAAAAGGTAGTCAGACGGACCCACGGCCACCACCGGGAAGGGGTAACCCGCAGGAAGGCGCAGCGGAGACGGTAGACACGGACATAATTACGATCGAAAGGCCGCCTGCGGTCCTAGGCAAAAGTAGCCGAACGGACCCACGACCCCTCCTGGGAAGGGGTAGCCCGCATGAGAGCGCAACGGAGAAGGCCAAGACCAGACGCGACATCCTCCAATCAGTGGACTTCCTAAACCCGCACTCCAACGCGGACCCCCTAACGACGGGGACATGCGCGAAGAGTACTGCCATCGCACCCGGAGACACGGAGGCAATCCTGTTCAAATTTGATCAGGACCTCCCGGGCCCTAACAGGTCCCTTGGGATTATCCCCACCCCGGAGTTCGCAGTAACCTTCACTGAATTCCACCTCGTCGAAGGCGGCGCCGACGGCCTGCGCTATTCCACCGCCGCTCCGATAGCAGTCCACCAGTCCCGGACGCGCTACGGGTTCTACAAGGTATCCAACTTCTCCGACAGCGAGGTGGTGGTGATGAAAGGTACGCCTATGGTTGAGGTGAGCTACTGGCAGGACCCGGACTCTGAGGGCTTGCTACTCACATACGGGACTGCGCTACTCGGGGTCGATACCGTGCAAGCGAGCAGCCAACCCCCCAGCAACGCGACTAGCGACCTCGAACCCGCCAACGAAGTGCCCAAGCACCACGTAACCGAACGATCCCCCGAGGTGGACTCAGCCGGCTTTGAAGGACTGGACTCAGCGAATATCCGTCTATACACAGATAACCTGACTCACCGACAGCGCCCCTTCTCTCAAGGGGGAGCAGTCGACGTAGGGGAAGATGGCCAACGCATATTAGATTTACAATTAATAAAAAGTAATCTGGAATCCCTCGGGCTACCACTTGACGATTGCTACGATACCGGGATGCGGGAGCCCAAACGACTTTCCCTCGAGGAAGGAACCCTCGATCCAATAGTACGCGCAGCCGCCGAAGAGGACCAGGTGTGGACACGGAAAGCCAAAGTACCAGACCCAGCCACTCATCCACTATGCGTACTGCGACTGCCCACCCAGTCGGCCCCAATCCGACAAAAGCCTTACCCAATCCCGACCAAGTACGTGGAGGCGGTCAGGCAAAAGATCGACGGTTTGCTGAAGGCCAACCTCATCGAGCCGGGCGCGGGAGATTGGTGCCCCCCCCGTCCTCTGTATTATTAAAAAGGACTCCACGGCCGATACGATCAAACTGAATCTAGCAGTCGACTACCGCAAGCTAAACGCCGCTACCCAAACCGACGCGGGATTGCTAGGAGACATGGCCGACGTACTCCAGATGTTCCACGGACGGCCCTACGCCTCCCTGTGTGACGCCGCGGGAGGATTTTACCAGTTCGTCATCGCCCCCGAAGATCGCCCCAAAACAGGGTTCATCCTACCCATGGCCTGTGGTGGTACAATCTTCCAATGGAAGGTGGCTCCCTACGGTATTGCCAATATGCCGGCAGTCTACAGTAGGGCCTTGATGCACGTATTACGCGGCCTCCAAGACGTGCCCCTAGGGTACGTCAAACGTCCCGAGGACGGCCGAGCCGACCCAGACCAGAACCTCGGAACCGGCTCGGTGAACACCTGGGTAGACGACATCACCATCGCTACCGGAGGAGGGACCCCTGGCACCGGGGTCCTCGGGCATTGCGAAATGCTGAAGATCGTTTTCGGCAGACTAGTGGCCGCAGGTTTTACTTTAAAGCCGTCCAAATCCCACCTGCTTCATCGGTTTCTGGAGGTGCTTGGCTATCGAATTACGCCGGAAGGCATTAAACCGCATGAGGCCAAGGTGGCCGCCCTACGCAACATGCCGGACCGTCTCTCGGGTCCCAAGGAGGTACTACGCTTCATGGGGATGATCAACTTCAATAGGCGTTTCATTTTCATGCTTAGCGACGTGGCTGCCCCACTGTACGCCCTCCTCAAGCAAGACGACCCTAGACCCTGGCACGAGCGATACACCCCGGAGTGCGACACGGCCTACCGGACCCTGAAGCAGGCTCTGGTCGAGAACTGCATGAATTCGCACCCGGACCTCGCTGACCCTCCGCCGAGTTCGTCATCATGACCGATGCCTCAGGTGTTGCGGCGGGGGGCGTTCTCATGCAATGACAGCGTAAGCCGCAGTACGACGATGAGCCCATGCGGCCCGCCTTCACTCAAGACTCCAGCGTGTCGTTCCTGCAACAGCACGCTCGCCGCCGATCGGCTGGATACTCGCTCAAAACACTGGGATACTTATCCAAATCCTTCGATGCCACCGCCAGGCGATGGGCAAGCTTCGACAAAGAGGCTTCGGCTGTCCTCTTGGCCTGCCAGACTTGGCACCGCCTCATCGCCGGTAGACCAACGACCTTGTATACCGATAACACCGTGGCCGCGAGCATCCTTACCAACTACAACCACCCCCGGCCACCGAAGCTACAACGTTGGGGGGTAGAGCTAGGGACATATCTACCCTACCTCAGAATCGCCTACCGCGTAGGACAGGAAAACTATGTGGCCGACCATCTATCAAGATACGCGGCTGATCCCGAGTATATCAAGCCCACGTATCATGACGACGATATCGACACCAAGGACTTGGATGATGACCTGTTCCAACGCCTGGTGTCGTTCAACGCGGGCACCAAGAGGTATACCCTAGTCGAAGCTAGAGCCGAACAGGCCGTCCAGGACATTTGGGCAGGCATGAGCGAAGCTCAGGGCCAGCACCTCCTTGGGGGCTCCGACTATCGACCACCCACATGGGGGCAGACGGCGCCGGTTAGCCTAGCCCCCGTATCGGCGTCAGAGGGAAGACCGGGCCCAGGGGAAAGCCAGCGCTACGACCATATGATCGAAGCCTTCGTGATGCAACGGCAAGATGACGACCTAGACTTTGCACGTGGACATGAAGAGGCTGAAGAAGAACTCGACCACTGGATTCAATACGTCTCCGCCTTCCAGGCGACGCACGGCCGGTTGCCCATAATTTACGACCTGTTCTGTGGCGAGGGGACGGTGGCACGGGGCGCAGTAGTGGCGGGCTGCGAGGTACACGAATTCGACATCCTTCCCCAGCCCCGGGCCTACGGGATGATCCTACGGCCGCGCACCAGCACTTGTGGCCGAATCATACGCGATGCTGTAGTAGCGAATATGCAATACCATCAGCAAGACCTCGACGACCATTCGTTCTGGGAGTGCCTTGACCGTCACGGCCATGCTCCCGGCTGCCCTCCACCGGACATGCTCCACGCTAGTTCCCCCGTGCACCAGCCATACCGCGCTCGGCCATCTCCGCCTCGCTACCCCTCCCGAGCCGTCCCGGCTGGCGTTCGTGGCCGGAGCTCTGGATCGTTACCAGTCGGCG